>ML815256.1:139428-195694 GCA_009831015.1 Picea engelmannii | reverse complement strand
TTCATTGCAACCGAGTCCAGAGAATGCTATGGGAGACTGGATGTTTTTCACTCAGTCCACCATGATTTGGGTATACAGATGCTAAGAAGGACCTCACCTTTTATCAGTTTTCCTGACTCCTAGGATATTTGCATTGGAATTTATAAGACAGAGGATCATCTCAGAGACTGAACACTTCCTCAAATCTCACAAGGCTTCAAATCTGAAATTCCCATTCATGCTAGGTCCTTTTGTGGTGAAGAGCAAGTCTTGTTTGCCTCAAATTTAGTCTAAAATCAATGAATGTGGGTTCACACAGCTGCAAGGAAGAATATACAATCCACATCAGGTTATATCAAAGAGAAGATTGGCAAGTAGACAAGGCCCTTATGAACACGAAGAACTGGATAAATTGGCCAATCTAGAGACCTTCATAGAAATGGAGGTCATCATGTTGCATGAATAATAAAAGTAGGCAGAGAATAAATCCCAGCAAATATCAGCACAAAAACCCTCACCTAGGTTGATTATCTAGGATCCTAAAATGACCATCTTCAATAAGAGAAGCAGTTCAGAAGCCCTAGGGGCTAGCGGCCAACAAGACACCCTCAAGAAAATGAGAGCCACATCACCTTTTCCAATTATTGACTTGGAAGAATAAGAACATAAAGGAAAGATGTGCATGGAGATGGTAGACACTAAGATCCAGAACAAAGAGATCAATCCTGAAGAAAAACCACAAAACGAAGGCATCATGAAGGTTTTCAGCAGCAGGAAACACATATTTGGCCAGACTCCCGAGATAGTTTATCAATCTAAGGAAGAATTGCTACTTCAGTATGCAGTGAAAGGGATTATGGACAATAGCGAGATAAAGGAGCTTTTTCCCGAAGTGGAAGGGACATCTCAACACAAATATCACCTACTCTCAGTCAGAGATGTCGAGAAAAAGACATTCAACATTGCAATGGCTGATAGTGATAAGGTATCTGAGTTCAAGGTACATTATGAGAACATTGGCTCTCCTAACAAAGTGAAATTCCACATAAATGTCATTCATATGTTGTACGTTGATTACCTAAACTTAGCTCTGAATGTTGCAAGGTTGACAACACATGTATTGAAACTAGATGGACAACTGAAACAAGAAAAGGTGTCCAGCAAAGCTTGGATGATGCAGGTAAAAATATTAGAGTCTGAAGGTCCACAAGGGGTGAAGGCCTTTCTGGACGAAAAGGATAAAATGATTCAAAGTTTGAAGAAAAAATTGAAGATGTTACCTACAGACCATCCACAGATACCAGAGTTAACGGCTTTGGAGCAGGAAAAGGAAACCTTTAGACAAGAGGCTCTAGACTACAAGGCTAAGATGTTGCAATTGGAGAAAGAGAAGGAGAGTTGGTCACAAATGCAGGTGACAACATCAAATATGGAGATTATCATTCCTGCTAATACAGAGGCTACATCAAATGTTGAGGGGTTAGTTTAGGCTATGTCCTGGATAAGTTTTAAAATAGGTGAGATCAAGGATCTAAAAGAAAACTTAGAAAAACTAAAACAAGAGGCTAAGGTGAAGGATGAGAAATTAGCTCAACTCTACAGAGAGAACCAAGACCTACAAGAAAGAGTGAATAAGCTAAAAACCAGATTGAAGGGTAAAACGCTACTGCAGGGAGCCAAACATGTGATATGGGACGCGATTGCTGCGGAGGTTGCTAAATTCAGAATTTATCTGAACTTTATCAATGACAAGGAAAACATGGTTGCTACAGCTCGAAACAGCTGCGCTGTTGTAAATGAAGTGCTAACGAAGAATCCCTCGGAATGGGCCCAAAATGCCATCGACTTGTTGAATTCCATACCAACTGTCGATCTTCAGACCATCGGTGTGAAAGACAGGACCGCTTTAATCATTTCATCCAGGAGAATCATTTCCAAACACAACCTGCTCAGATCGGTTCATAACAAAGTTGTGCAAATGGACCATAAAATACAGGAGTTTAAAGACTTCTTCAAACAATTGTTTGCTAAAGGCCTCCCCTCATTCTGGGATGGTAAAGGCTCATTGTACAAGTAGGAATATTACCACACTCTTCTCATTCAATGCAGGATGGACCATTCCAGGTTTGAAGATATGGAAGAAATTCTGAAGGGTCCTAGCTTGGTAGAACACTTAGCTACTAATTTCGAAATTCTAAACAAATTCAAAAAAGTGAAAGTCAGTGTTCCAATCATGTCCTACACAACGTGCATCGACCTGGAAATTTTGATTAAAGAAATGATGGACTACGAAATCGCCTCTGACGCGCAATGGAAGGAACTTGTATGGTTGGGAAAGACAAAATGCCACATCCCCAGAACCAACAAATGATCTCCAGTTGTCACCCATCTTACCAGACCTAACAGAAGTACAGAGCAAACCAGGTGTAGGGGAAGTAGCCGGGCATTCAGAGAGATTATTCATGATGGTGAAACGATTCTTTTTGTTAATGATTGTAAGTCGTTTCATATACCAAAACTGCCTTCTGAAAATGTTACAGAAGCTTAAACATTTCAGTTTCAGTTATTTTTTATCAAATTGTATAAGAACTAAGAGGCTTGAATTAGCCAATGTTGGTAGAAGTGTAAGAGCACCTTTTTGGTTGTATCAAAATTTATTTGTAAATTTTCTAAATCTGAATTGAATACAAATGCAGAATATTTTGAGGTCTCTATTCATCTATTTTGAAGTTTCAAGAATAACTTAGATTCATCTCCTTATTTAGCCTTTTTCCTCTGGAGATTTCTATCAGTCTATGCATTGTCTTTGTTAACTTTCATAATTTTGACTCCATAGCCCATAGTGTTCCCCTCTTCTTCTCCAACAACTCTATTAAAAATCTCCCAAACAAATCAAATCTAGCCGTCGTTTTCCATAGATATATCAAGTGACATGAGAGAGCCCTCTCTGAGTTGGGAAGGCTAGTGCCTCAACTCTAAAGCTACTTGAAACAGTTACCTCTGTCATTTTTCTATTCAGCCAGACAGAATTTATAGAGTGCTAACATTTTGGCATCGTTGTTGAGGATGAAATCGAAAATTTTTCCTTGGGAAAATGACTTAAAGCTTTAGTTTGATCCCTGAGGGTGACAGTGGACCAAATACCTTACTGGCTGAAGATTATCTTTACCATGGTGACTCCATTACCCAGATACTAGGTGTACTATGTTGTGTGAGATAAAAACCCTGGTTCATAAGATAATCCACACTAGGAGAAACCCAGACCCCGAGCCTGCAGTCCCTGTCTCTAGTCCCGAAAATCTTGGTCGAAGAAGAAAAGAAAGGATAGTGACCCACGTGTTACATCCATACCAATATTCTTCCTTACCTAGAGACAGATTGATCAGCATCGATGACCTTGCATTTGACCTAAATTTCAAACACTCCTTGTTCATAAGCAGGTCTGAATCTCGTTTAGACGAGACCCTATTTGACGAAAAAATATTCTGAGATTTGATTCTAGCCTCTCCTGTTAAACCCGTAGTTCCCCCTGTCTGAAACTGACAGCCACTCCGACCTTTCACAGCAACTATGGCGGCCATATTTTCTCCTCTCATACTGCCTACTGTATTGCATGACTTACCCTAGGAATAGAACCTAAGGATTAAGCTATATGATGTTGAGGGTAACATATCAGCCCAGAAACAACTAGACTAGTCTAATGACTTCATAGACTTAGAGGAGGTGGATTTTGCAGACGTGAAAATGAGGTTGTTCACACAAATCCTTGTAGGATATGTAAGAAAATGGTTCAGAGCCCTGGCACCAGCAATCATCACAGATTTCACATCTTTTGAGACACTCTTCCTTGCCATATGGGGAGATAAGAAAAACCCCCTTCATTTGTTGACACACTACAACAATATGAAGAGGTCCCTTGATGAAATAGTGCAATATTTTTCGCCTAGATTCATGAAGGTATATAATGCAATTCCTGATGAAGTAAAATCCCCACCTAAAGCGGCTCGTCTCAGATATGTCGATTCTTTCGAAAGATATTTTGCTTTATTATTGAGGGAGTGAAGATGTTTCACGCTAGATGATATGATGAAAAATTTCATCGAAGTCGAAGTAAACCTAATGGCTTCAAGAAAAATGAAAGCTAATTCTGGCAGAGACATGGGAAAAACTCAGGATAAAGCACAAACTTCCATGTCACAAACATCAGAAGAAAGGTTCGAAGTGATGATGAGAAACATGGAAAGGATGATGGAAATAATGGCACTAGGAAATAGACCTAATCCTAGGGAACAAGCCGATGGTCCACCCAGGAATCCGAGGAGACCCGTTGGTCCACAAATCCAGAAAAGGGAGAAGAGTAATCAGGGTAATCAGACAACTCAAGGAAACCAAACAAATCAAGGGAATCAAGGAAATTAGGGAGAACAACAAGTCAGACCCCCTTTTCAGAATAATTATATGAATGAAGATTATGATGAATATTTTGAAGATAATGTGAATTGCTATGATGACAAAGAAACTGAAGTGTTTTTTACCAAGGAAGAATACGACCAATTCATGGATGTGAGTGAAATATTCTTGCAAGATGAAGAGGAGAGGTTATCAGTAGAAAAAGAAGATTACGAGACCGGATTGCAGAATTCCATCATTCAATTCTAAAGGAAATACAATCTCCGAAATCAAAAGGTGCCTCAAAATCCTCCAAAAGGCAACCTCCCAAAGGAAAACCTCACCAAATACGCTCAGAGTAACGCACCCTCTTCCAGTCAACCCCAAAAATATTTCACTGTGAAAGACTCCACTGCAAAAGATGCTACAAATAAGGGCAAGTAGAAAGAGGAACCGTCGAAGAAAATATTGACAAGAAAAGAAACTATCCCTAAAGAGGTAGAAAAAACCCAGTCCTCTTTTGACTTCGAAAGTGAGATGGCTAAGATTAAGATTTTGGTACCCTTTAATGAATTGATCAAAAATATAAAATACAGAAGTTAGATCATCAATATGCTTAAGATTGGACAAACCTCTGATACTCTGAACATACAAGACGACCACCCATCCATTTTATTTGGGCCGAGAGTAGAAGAAAGCAGTGAAAATGAAGAAGTTCCCCCTTTCTATGTAAGCTTAAAAATCCATGACATGACCTTACACAATGTTATGCTAGACTCTGGAGCATCTCACAATTTGATGTGTAATGTGGTCATGGACCAACTAGGGCTTGAGGTCAAAGGCCTTACAAGGATCTATTCTCTTTTGATTCAAGGAAGGTGAAATTCCTTGGCATGATAAAGGACATGATCGTTTCCTTGGCACAAATCCCAGTGAAGAACATGGTGATGGACGTAGTGTTCGTTGATATCCCTCCGAAATTTGGCATGTTGTTGTCCAAATCATGGGCTACAAAATTGAAAGGAACCCTCCAGATGGACATGTCATATGCTGCGATTCGTGTCTTTGGTCAAGACAGAAGATTGTACAGGGAAGTTCTACTGAAATATATGGTCATCAACAAATCACAACCTACCAACCATCCTATATAATCGATAAGAACTGAGCTGAGGTCTTCCATTTTCTTCAATGATATATGCTCGAGAGAAGAAGTGACAGAAATAGTCCTGGCAGATAAAGGTATACCCGGGCAACAGTCGGAAAAAATCTCAGAACAGCAGGGTGACCCAGGAGATTAGATATGGAAAATGAAATTCGATGGAGCTGCATGTAGAGAAGGAGCTCGAGCTGGCATGTGGACAAATCACCCCACAAGAGATGCAAAATTATGCTCTTACAAACTTGTTTTTGAATCTACAAATAATATGGCCGAATACGAGGCGTTAATATTGGGATTGAAAGTCTTGGAAGAGCTGGGCGCCAAAAGGATCATTGTACTTGGAGATTCTGAACTCATCACAAATCAAATTAAAGGTATCTACCAGGCTAGACATCCTAGACTAAGGGCTTATAGAAATCTGGTATTAGAACTTCTTGAGAAATTTTCAGAATGCAACCTTTCAGCAATCCCACGAGAGAAAAATCAAGTTGCATATGCACTGGCCACTTTAGTGGAAGTATTCAAGGTCCCAATTTTTCTTGAAAAAATATACAAGGTTGAATTCAAGTACAGACCGACGATACCAGATAATATGAAACACTGGCAAGTCTTCGAAGATGATAAACAGATAGAAAGCTTCCTCATGATGGAAAATGAGTTCAAGAATTTAAACATCGATGAATGTTATGACGATGAAGTAAATGTATATGTTTTCACCAAAGAAGGATACTTTGACAATCAAATTGTTGGTAGAGATATCGTGCAGCTGAAAAGCAACGTTATCCCCAAAGGCCTAGTACCATTGGAAAAACTTTTTGATAACAACAATGTGGCCAGAAATCCAAAGATCATAGTAGATGAAGAGGACATGGAGGATTGTAACATTGGTACTCCAGAAGACCTGAAGATCAGTAAACTATCCAAGAAGCTCATCCCTGAAGTAAAAGAGAGGTATGTAAAATTGATGAAAGAATTCCCTGATGTTTTTGTCTAGAGCTATGATGAATTGAAAGTTTATGATACTAGTATAATCCAGCATGTCATCCCGATAAAAGAAGATCACAAGCCATTTAAACAAAAGTTGAGAAGAATAAACCCTCTGTTGTTACAATTGATAGAGAAAGAAGTGAAGAAACTGTTTGAAGAAAAAATCATAGTGTCCCTAAGATTCTCCAAATGGGTAGCAAATCTAGTACCTGTCAAAAAGAAGAGTGGGGAGATTAGACTATGTGTGGACTTCAAAAATCTAAATAAGGTATCTCTTAAAGATAACTACCCTTTGCCTAAAATGGACCACATTCTACAGATGGTAGTGGGCTCTCAAAAGATGTCAATGTTGGATGGTTTCTCGGGATACAACCAGATCATGGTACATCCCGACGATCAAGAAAGGACAGCATTCAGCACACCTTGGGGAACATTCATGTATGCCAAAATGTCATTTGTACTTATGAACATTGGAGCAACATTTCAAAGGGCTATGGACATAGAATTTGCAGATGAAAAAGATAAATTTATCATTTTATACCTGGATGACATTACTGTGTATTCTGCTATAGATGAGGAGCACATCAAACATCTCAGAAGGGCATTCGAGAAATGTAGAAAATTTGGCATATCACTGAACCCAAAAAATTCAAACTTTGCCATGGAATAAGGGAAACTCTTAGGGCATATCATTTCTAAGGAAGGGATAAAAGTAGACCCTGGTAGAGTTGAAGGTATCTTGAAGATTGGCATACCCAGAAGCAAAAAGGAAGTACATTTCTTTCTAGGTAAAGTAAATTTCCTGAGAAGATTTATTCCTAATTTAGCAGAGATCATAAAGTATATCACCAACATGTTAAAGAAAGGAAATGAAATCAAATAGATTTTTGAGGCTAGAAAGTCCTTTGAGGACATCAAAGTAGCATTGTCAAAGGCTCATGTGCTAGCTAGTCCTAATTTTGAGAAAGATTTCATACTTTTCTCTTTCACTTCAAAACACACAATTGCAAGGGTATTACTCCAGAAAGATGACCAGAATTTTGAGAAGCCCATAGCATACTACAGTAAGACATTGAGAGACGGTCCTTTAAAATATGACATCATGGAAAAGCAGGCATATTCTTTGGTCAAAGCATTGAAAGAATTCAGGGTGTATATTCTACATTCACATACTATTGCTTATGTCCCTAGCAACTCGGTAAAGGATATCTTAACTCAGCCCAATCCTGAAGGAAAGAGAGGAAAATGGATTGCAGTGTTATTAGAATATGATCTCGACATCAAGCCCACGAAGTTGATCAAAGGACAAGGACTTGCTAGACTAATGGCAAAAACAAACTATGAATTTCTAGGAATACATTTCACTACAGACATGTCAGAAATTACAGCAGAGTTAGAGAAGGAAAATCCACAGATATCTCATAAATTTCTTGATTTTGCATGGTATGCAAACATTATCTTTGTGTTAAAAAATCTGCAAGCTCCTCCTAAATATAACAAAACAAAGGCTAGGTTCTTAAAACTGAAAGTAGCAAAATTTTGCATTGTCAATGGATTACTATACTGGAAAGACCCAAGAGGAATTTTACTGAGTTGTTTGATAGAGGAGGAAGAAGAAAGGACCATCAAATAATTCCATAAGGGATACTGTGGAGGTCATCATTATTGGAAGACAACTGTACACAAAATGTTGAGAGCTGTTTTTTATTGGACTAGTATTTTCCCTGATGTTTACAAGGAGGTGTCAAAGTGCCATGAATGCCAACTATTTGACAGGAAAGGAAATCTACAGTCTCTGTTGTTGAAGCCCATCTTGGTAGAAGATCCTTTCAGGCAATGGGGCATGGATTTCATAGGAGAGATACACCCACAATCTTCGGCTCAACACAAATGGATCCTGACTGCAATAGATTATTTTACCAAATGGATTGAAGTTGTTCCTACCAGACAAGCTACAAACGATGTTATCATTTGGTTTCTAGAAGAAACTATCTTATCCAGGTTCGGATGTTCGACCAAGATTATAACAGACAACACAGTGGCTTTTAAATATATAAAAAATGAGAAATTTTGTTGTGATTACAATATTACTCTTGGTCATTCCACGTCATACTACCCGCAAGGAAATGGATTGGCTGAGTCTTCAAATAAAAGCCTGGTCAGAATCATAAAAAAAATTCTGCAGGAGAATAAAAAGGTTTGGCACAAGAAGCTCATTCATGCGTTGTGGGCGGACAGGATATCCCCAAAGAGATCCATTACCACATATCCTTTCCAAATCGTCTACGGTACAGAAGCCATATTTCCTACGACACTCGGATTTCCAGTGATGAATTTGTTACAAGAGAAAGAAGCAGAGACGAATGCCAGTCGAAGAAGGGAGGATGAACTCATCATCTTGCAGTAGACCATAGAAAAGGATTTCAACAACGCCCAACTACGTCAAGAGAAAATCAAGGAAGCTTTCGACAGACGTACCAAAGTGGACGACTTCAAACTTGGAGACTAGGTACTGAGGTGGGACGCCAAGAATGAAAACAAGGGAAAACACAGAAAATTCGATCACCTGTGGTTGGGCCCATTCAAAATTACATCTTACCATGGGAAATGTTAGCGTTAGAAGTCACTCCTGGATTGTGACAGGAGCAGAGCCCAACACCCATCAGTTTATGTCACGAATAAATTTAATGGGTGATCAAATGGGTAGAGACCCAGGAAGGTATCGTTCTAACTCAGGGACCAGGCCTGGTATGTAAAGAACAAAGGAGGTCTTGATCTAACTTCCATCAGTGAGTTGATTTTAAAATGAGTAGGTGGAAGACTTGGTGAGGTGAGTGAGAAAGACTGCCTCAGGCATCAGGCCTTTCAACAGCTTGGGGAAGAAAAACTCAGAATACAAGATCCTCTTGGTTCTGAGTTTCAGGGAACTAAAGGGTGACTTGATTGGATCCTCCAATTCCAAATCAGTCAGCACTGAGAAAATACATGAACTGATTAGAGACAATGAAACTATTACAGTGATCCAACCTACATCATCCTATAACAACGCAACTCGACTGGATCCTCCAATTCCGAGTTGTTCTAACACAGTGTAAACAAAGAGATGGAAATAAGCTGACATTCATAAGGCAAGAAGTCTCAAGTGCCAATACATAACCAGAGAAACCAGTGCTTCATTAAAACTTTACAATGAGGAACCTAGCTCAACCATCGATCCATTACAAAATGGCGAAAATTCCTACATATACTCAAAACAAAACAACAACAGCGAAAACGAAATGCTGCATTAAAAACATTGTGTCTGCATGTCTTCTGGCAGTCTGCGCATGCAGAATCTGGACGATCATGAACCTATGACAAACGGAATCAGACTCCTGACTGTCCTATAGATGAATTGACATGCTTTTAATCTTTTTCCAGACTTTCCATTTATGGTGGAGACGATGTCTAACCACCTCCAACAACTTCAATAACTTCTTTCTTGGGATCGGGAACACGCTGGGTCAACTCTGCCCTCTGATATGTGGAGGTCTTCTCATGGTGCTACCTAGATCATCTGAATGGTCTAATGGATAGGTCGTGGAGGATCTGGCGTGATTGACGTGGAACGGGGAAAGGGAGTGATCACAGAAACAACAGGGGTGAGACACATGGCAAGAAGAAGAGGTGAAGGTGACAGGATATAATGGTAATGGGGGACACATTAGTTATGGGAGGTTGACGTGGAAGGGAGCAAGAGAAATGTTGGAGGACGAGGAGGGGCCAAAGGGAATGGGCCCCATCACGTGGTCAAGTGGAGAACATATGGTAGGGGAGGAAATGGTAGAGAATGTGACATGACAGGAGGGGGTCCCCACGTCAATACCACATCATTTCGGACCCCCCCCCCCTATTAAAGGAAGAATGGTAGGGGGGGTCCAGAATGAAACCTTAGCCATTGATCTAGGTGCCTCGATCTCGACCGTTTGTGATATGCGCACCCGATTCCGGACCCCCCCCATTAAAGGCATAATGGCGAGGGGGCTCCGGAATGAAACCTCAGCCACAGATCTAGGTGGGAAGATCTCGGTCGTCCGAAACTGCCTGCTCATTAAAATGACATGCCCACCCTCAAACTTTTGAAAAAAGGGTTTTCCAGATCTCTTTATTTTCCCAAGGGGACGCTTCTTTCAGGAGAGAACCCCCTACATGATTATGTGCTAACATTAGGCTCCATGGGGGACGAAACGCCCCCTACGGGCTACCAAGAACTCTTTTGCAGCTTCAGTTCCTTGCTGTTAGGCTATCGAGTCATTATTTAAAACTTAAAGATAAAAGAAAAACAATATATACAACCGCAGATGAGCCATGTGCGGCTCAAGAAAAACATCTTTTCAGAAAATGCCCATTCACAGGGCCATTGAAAACTTCTTGATTCTTCAAATCTCGCAACCTGTAGGTATTATTTGAAAATACTTCAGATATTTTGAAGGGCCCGACCCATAGGGCTTCAAATTTGTTTTGTTTTCCCTTGTCTTGTTTAGGAGCATCCCATTTCAGTACTGGGTCTCTTATCTGAAACTCTTCCTTCTTGTGTTTCTTATCAAAAACATGTTTGATCTTCTGCTGATCGTCCTGAATTTTGTTCATTACCTACTCTCTAGCCTGCTGGACCTCTACCAGTTGATGAATTCTTCTGATCATATCATCAGGTTCTTCTTGATAATCCTGGAAGAACTTTGCTACAGGAATGGCTAGTTGAGAAGGGAAAACAGCTTCTGCCCCATAAACTAATTGGAAAGGGGAGATGCCTATAGATCTCTTTGTGGTCACTCGATCGACCCATAGAGTGAATTTCAACTTTGAATCTTAGGCCTTTTTGTTGTCCTCTAACATACTTTTGATGATCCTTATTAGGCTTTTGTTGGAAGACTCTGCTAAACCATTTCCCTGGGGATAGTATGGGGTGGAGTGAATCAGTTTGATCCTAAATTGCTGACAGAACTTATCTAACGGCTCAGCCTTGAAGGAGGTTGTGTTATTAGTGACAATTTTGTTTGGGCAGCCAAATCTTGTGATGAGGTTTTCTAGGAATCCAATGATTACCTTGTGGGAAGCACTCCTGGTGGGAATGGATTCTATCCACTTAGTAAAGAATTATGTGGCAGTTAGGATCCATCTGTGTTTCCCACTGGAAGAAAGGTGGATTTCTCCAATAAAATCTAGGCCCCATTGTTGGAAAGGTCCCGAAACAACTACAGGCTTTAAAGGCAGAGATTTAAGTTGTTGCTTTCCTGAAAACCTTTGGCATTTGATGGAGGCTCTGACCTTTCTGCATACGTCAGTGAATAAGGTGGGCCAGTAGTACCCACCCCTTAGGATTTTGTAGGCTGTGATCTTCCAGAAATGATGCCCTCCAGATAGGTTGCTGTGAAATTCAACCATGATCATGTCAGCCTCTTGTGGATTCATACATTTCAAAAGCACCCCAGGGGGTCTTTCTAATATAAAACTTGATTAACAAGGAAGTATCTGACTGCTTTGAGATTTAGAGCTCTTGTCTTGTTTCTTTGCAGGCCATCTGGAGACCGCAACTCTTGTAGAAAATATATGACATCCTTATACCAAGGACATCGAGCCAATGGGGGTTCTGCTTTAGGGTTCACATCAGACAGTTGATCCTACTGATTTCTTGAGCATTCATTGATGAAACCTACCCCCAAAGATTTACAATTTGCTTCAGCCAACATCTTGGCTAAACATTGACCTTTGATTAATTTGGTAGGCCTTATTTCCAAGTCAAACTCAAGGATCTTGGCTATCCACTTACTCCTCCTCCCATCTATATCAGGTTGAATAAGAATGTCCTTAACAGCAGCCGAGGGGACATAGGCAATGATCTTTGACTGCAGGACATAGGTTCTAAAGGCTTTGAGAGCCTTTACCAAGGCATAGGCCTGTTTCTCCATAATGTCATACCTGACCTCGGCATCCCTTAGGGCTCTACTAAAATAAGCAATAGGTTGCTCTAGCCCAGCCTCGTTTGTCTGTAATAAAATAGCAGCCACTGTGTCAGATGAGGCGAAGGAGAAAATAAGGAAATCCTTTGAGTAATCGGGAATGATAAGCACATGAGATTTTTTCAAGGCCTTCTTTATATGCTCAAAGGAATTTCGAGATTCAAAGGTCCACCTTACTTAATTTTCCTTTCTCAACATGGTTGTTATAAGATTTACCACCTTAGCAAAGTTAGAAACAAACCTCCTTAGAAAATTAATCTTACCAAGGAAAGACTAGACTTATTTCCTGGATCTTGAGATTGCCAAGGCTTGGATTGCTTCAACTCTGCTAGGATCAATTTTGACTCCTTCTGCTGATATTACGTGGCCCAGTAACCTTCCCTCCTTTATGGTAAACTGAGATTTTTTGGGATTCAATGAGAGGCCAAAACCCCTGCATTTCAGAAAAACTTTCATGAGATGACGACAGTGTTCTTTATCAGATTTGGAAAAGATTGTTATGTCATCCAGATAGATGACCACAAACTTATCCTTTTCCCCAATGAAATCTATGTCCATGGCTTGTTGAAACGTTGCCCCTGCATTCATCAGTCCAAAAGGAATTTTAGCATACATGAATGTGCCCTATGGAGTAGTAAACGCCATCTTTTCTCTGTCCTCGGGTAGAACAAAGATTTGATTATAGCCAGAGAAGCCATCAATCATGGAAATCCTGGATGCTCCTGTTACCCTCTGCAATATATGTTCCATATTTGGTAAGGGGTAGTTGTCCTTCCGTGAGCTCCTGTTCAAGTTTCTAAAATCTACACAGAGTCTAATTTCTCCACTCTTCTTCCTTACAGGGACCAAGTTGGCCACCCACTCTGAATATCTCAATGGAACGGTGATTTGGGCATGTAGCAGCTTCTTCACTTCTCTCTCCATGATAGGCAACAACATAGGATTGATCTGTCTTATCTTTTGCCTAAATGGATTCGCCTCCCTTTTCAATGGGATTTTATGCTCAATGACAGAAGTGTCATAAGTTTTGAGATCTTCATAGGTCCAGGTGAAAACATCAACAAACTCCCTCAATAGTTCATCATATTCATCCCTCTGTTCCTTCATCAGACTTCTTGAAAATCTAACAAACTTGGGTTCATTCTTGGTGCCAATGTTGCACTGAGTTGTATCAGCTTGATCCTCTAAGATTTTCCCTTTTAATGCCACATCATTTCTATCAAAAATCCTTTCCAAAGGAACCAGTCCTCTTGGAATATGATTGTTGGGTAGCTGCACAATGTCACGCTCTACAATCTTACTCAGAAAATTACCACCATCAGGCCTTTCTTCAGAAACAGAATCTTGGTCAATATGCATCTCTGAAAATTCTTCAACGATTCCCAAGAATCTTTTGATCTCAAGATCATCCTCAAACACCTTCCAATGTTTGACATTGTCAGGTATGGAGGGCCTGTATTTCACTTCTACATCATATCTGAATTTAGGTGGCAGGGGCACTTTGAAATTGCTTGCTGACATAGCTAAGGAATCTGTCGTTGTGTTCCTCTCTCTTGGGATGAAAGAAATGTTAAATGGGTAGAAGAAACCGTCGATTAGATCCCATACCTCATTTTTGTAACTCCTGAGTCGAGGGTGCTTGGCCTGATAAGCATTTTTGATCTGCTGAACTATCAACTCTGCGTCTCTGAACACTACTACCTCCTGAATTCCCATTTCCTTTGCATCTCTTAATCCTAGAAAAAGAGCTTCATATTCTGCCACATTGTTGGTTGTTTCAAATTCTAGCTTGTATGACAGAGATATGGTTTCTCGAGCAGGTGACACAAAAAATACTCTGGCACCAGTGCCTTCCCTGGAAGAGGCTCCATCAAAAAACATTTTCCAGATGGAGGTGATGGGGGGAGAAAATTCATGAGAAGTAGTGGTTTGCTTTCTTAGTTTTAGAAGAGGTTCGGGAGCATTAGTGAGTTGCAGAAGACTGGAACCTAAATTAGTATCAAGGGAAAAGATAGGATGGTTGGTAGGATTGGCTTTGTCATTGATTATATAGGCCAGCTGGGCTTCTCTGCATAGTCTCCTATGTTCTCCTCTGAACACAGGAATAGTAGCATAGGGTAGGTCCATCTACAAATTCCCCCCCAGTCTTTTTATCCAAGATCTCTATAACAACATACCAAACTTGGGGGGGACATCGACCACTACAATGTCCATGACCACAATTTTCATGGGCAATTGAAACAAGGTTACGACCAGGTCTTTGATGACTCCTAGGCATTGAAGTTTCCTAGAGTCAAAGGAATAGAGGTCATGATAGGCTTTGGTGACTTCTAGTCCTAATTCTTCCATGACAGTTTTGGGCATGAGGTTGTGGGAAGCCCCTAAATCCATCAAATAGTTGTGTAGTACCTTGTCATGTATGTTCAAGGATGTGTAGAAGGGAGGGGATGAATCATTCTTGTCTTCTACCATAGGACCTAGAATGACTGTAGGATTTTCATCTTGCAAATTGATGGAGTCTGTGGAAAGGCATGAGGATTCAGACTGTAATAGCTCGAAGAGGCATTTTTTTAACGCTTCATGTTTGATCAGTTCGGAGAGGGGCACAGAGATTCTAATTTTCTGAATTTCATGCTCAAAGTTAAAAGAAGATGTAATCTTTGGGATTTCTCTTACCTCAGGAACATGACTCTGGACCATTGGAGAGAGGGGTTGGGCCTTCTTACCATCATTTTTTTCTTATGCTTCATTAACGGGTTTCTCTATTCTAGGGAGTTGTCCAGGAACATCAGGTGCTCCTAGTTTTTTCTTGGATCTCAGGTTATACCTACTTTGGCTGTTGTTAGCCTTGTCTCCCTTGCTAAGTTCATTTAGCTTAATGTCCATGAGATATTCCTCATATGATGATTGAGTGAGATGAGGGAATGGAGGAATTTCACCGAAGCAGTGGATTTTGGGATCAAGCCCATTTGTTTCCCCTTCTTCCTCATCAGTCACAAAATTATTTTGAAGAGGGACCTGAATTTTCTTGTCTTATCTATCTCTTCATCTTTGGTCTCTTTGCATAGTCAGGGGAGAAATATTGTTTGCCCTCCTGAAGCTTCCTTTGTTTTTGTCATTTTGAGAATTTATGTATGCTTGCTTCCCCTCCACCTTAATTTTCTCCATCTCTGCAGACAGAGACTTCACTATATTGGTCAATTCATCCACTTGAGGGTGAGGTACAGAGGTGTCAGAAGTCGAGGCTTCGGATCTTCCCTTTCTCCTGTCTGCATCAGTCTTATTCCTTAGTCTATCAACTTCCATTACATTATATTCCACCTCTATGGCCACATCTTGCATTTGATCTAGGGAAGTAGCTCTTCTTTCTCTCAATAGAAGACAAAAGTCAGGGTCAAATGCACTAGCATAAGAAATTTTGGCAGAGGCTTTTGTGGGCTTTATCTCAGCAGGGATCTTATTATGCATCTTATTGAATATTTTGGAGAAATTTGAGACAGAATCTCCTCCCATTTTCTTCAAAGACCCGAATTCTATCATGTAATACATGAAATCCTTCTTATCTCCTCACTACCTCAGGAAAGCACTATCTAGATATTCAATCCCAGCAATAGATCTAGGGGGCAATCTCCTAAACCACTTCCTCACCTTGTCGTCCAGGCTCTGGAAAAAGACTCTCATCTAGACATATTCATTTTCAATGTTCAGGTTGTCTGCATAATTGTAGAAAGTAGCTAGGTGCTCTTCTGCAGTTATGTCCTCTTCCCTAGTGAACTTGGGCATATATTTCAAGTAATCTCCAGCAGGGAGAGGATTCACAGGTTGAGGTAGGATTAAGGGAGAATATCTGGCAGCTACTATGGCATCCATTCTATTTAGAGGGGGATTAGCACCAGCCATAGGAACAACAGGTGTGGGGGAACCAGGAGGAGATGAGGTTTGAAGTGGAAAGACAGGAGATGAGCTTACACAATGGGAGGGGAACTACAGAAAATCTGGAGAACATGCTTGTGGGCTCGAGGACACAAAAATTTCACTTCCCTCAACAACAGTGATAACAGGAGGAGGGGTAGTAAAACCCGGGGTAGGAGAATGTTCAGAGGTGTTGGGTCTGAACCAGGGCACCACCTCGGGGGAGAGGGGAGTGACAAGAGTTTCTCCTACTAATTCAAGACCACGAGGAGAAAATCTAGTAGGAACACTCCCAAAATGTAGACTACGATAAACTCCGATAGACAGTAATAAAACAGGACGAAATGAAGGGGTTGGAGTTTCTACAAAATCTTGAAAATCACCAGAAATACTTGTTTTAGAAGTAGAAGTACCGCATCCAGAGGGCTTTCCCTTTCTGATGATCTTCTCTAGGTCAGCTTCAGGTGGCGCTAATGGCAGCTGAGGAGTAGACATTATGTGTCTGCCTCTAGAAGCCACGGCTGAAACAATGGAGTCACTTATGGATTGGAACCAATGGGGTCACCCAGCAGAGTCATGCCAGTGGAGTCACCAGGTGCACAGTATAAATCTTGATAGTTATGATATTTGATGCACCTTTAGAATCAATTAATCATTTTCATTCAATTACAGGGAAAATATTCAACTTCGTCCCCGGCAACGGCGCCAAAAATATTAGCATTAGAATTCACTCCTGGATTGCGACAGGAGAAGAGCCCAATGCCCATCAGTTTATGTCACGAATAAATTTAATCGGTGATAAAATGGGTAGAGACCCAGGAATGTATCATTCTAACTCAGGGACCAGGCCTGGTATATAAAGAACAAAGGAGGTCTTGATCTAACTTCCGTCAGTGAGTTGATTTTAAAATGAGCAGGTGGAAGACTTGGTGAGGTGAGTGAGCAAGACTTCCTTAGGCATCATGCCTTGCAACAGCTTGGGGAAGAAAAACTCAGAATACAAGATCCTCTTGGTTCTGATTTTTGGGGAACTGAAGAGTGACTTGACTGGATCCTCCAATTCCAAATCATTCAGCGCTGAGAAAATACAAGAACTTATTAGAGACAATGCAACTACTATAGTGTTCCAACCTACATCATCCTATAACAGTGCAACTCGACTGGATCCTCCAATTCCAAGCTGTTCTAACATAGTGTAAACAAAGAGATGGAAAGAAGTTGACATTCATAAGGCAAGAAGTCTCAAGTGCCATTACATAACCAGAGCAACCAGTGCTTCATTAAAAACTTACAATCGGGAGCCTAGATCAACCATCGATCCATTACAAAATGGCGAAAATGCCTACATATACTCAAAACAAAACAACAATAGCGAAAACGAGATGTTGCATTAAAAAAATCGTGTTTGCATGTCTTCTGGCAGTCTATGCATGCAGACTCTGGATGATCGTGCACCTATGATAGAAGCAATCAGACTCATGACTATCCTACAGATGAATCGACATGCTTTTAATCTTTTTCTGGACTTTCCATTTATGGCGGAAACGATGTCTAACCACCTCCAACAACTTCAATAACTTCTTTCTTGGGATTAGGAACAAGCCAAGTCAACTCTGCCCTCTAGGATGTGGATATCTTCTCATGGTACCACCTGGATCAGTTGAATGGTCTAATGGATAGGTCGTCAAGGATCTGGTGTTCTTG
Source organism: Picea engelmannii (assembly GCA_009831015.1). Lineage (NCBI taxonomy): Eukaryota > Viridiplantae > Streptophyta > Pinopsida > Pinales > Pinaceae > Picea > Picea engelmannii. The sequence continues at coordinate 177,565 of ML815256.1, read as the reverse complement.
ACGTGGAACGGGGAAAGGGAGTGATCACGGAAACAACAGGGGTGAAACACATGGCAATAAGAGGAGGTGAAGGTGACAGGATATAATGGTAATGGGGGACACATTAGTTATGGGAGGCTGACATGGAAGGGAGCGGGATAGATGTCAGAGGACGAGGAGGGGCCAAAGGGAACAGGCCCCGTCACGCAATCAAGTGGAGAACATATGGTAGGGGAGGAAACGGTAGAGAAGGCGACATGACAAAAAGTGGGCCCCACGTCAATACCACATCATTCCGGACCCCCCCCCCCCTATTAAAGGAAGAATGGTAGGGGGGTCTGGAATGAAACCTCAGCCATTTATCCAGGCACCTCGATCTCGATCGTTTGAGATATGTGGACCCAATTTCGGACCCCCCCTCCCCCGTTAAAGGAAGAATGGCGAGGGGGATATGGAATGAAACCTCAGTCGTAGATCTAGGCGGGCAAATCTCGATCGTCTGAAACTGATTTCTCATTAAAATGACACGCCCACCCTCAAACTTTGGAAAAAATGGTTTTATGTATCTCTTTATTTTCCCAAGGGGACTCTTATTTCAGGAGAGCACCCCCTACATGATTATGTGCTAACATGAATAATTCATATTTGTTGGAGGAGAGTAATGGAGAACCCGCTGGAGGAGGGCCTGTGAATGGCAGGTTCCTCAAGCACTACGTCATTTAAAATATCATCACCCACCATCCATTGTACATGACCGCTTTGCGTTTTGGTTTTTCTTTAAGTATGAAGTTTGAGATAAAAACAACATAGTTGAAGCCCGAGGTGAAGGCCCTGAGATGTGCTAAGTAGTGTGAAGTTTTTGAATAAAATGAAGAGATTCAGATCACACACATAATCTTACAGCCCAATGGGTAGGCACTTGGTCTATAGTTCTTTGTTACCTTGTGGGGAGGATAGCATCCCCAATTGGAGCCAAAGTTATCACCATATAATTCCCATTTGGTGTCCGAGTTTCGGAAATGTTATGACGAATTAAATCATCGCAGATTTGTGATAAATTTACAGGACCCATCTATATCTGGCGATGTTTGGATGAAATAGTGGATATATGAAGAATAAATCTCAGCTGACCATCGATCTCAAAGGCGGCCCGGATCAATGCCCGAGATGTGTATCAGAGATACAAATAGCACAAAGATTAAGCGGTCGAGGGCAGGCCGAGGAAAACTGTCACGGTTTTTTGCGAGATGCGTGGTGCCCTTAGAAGTATATCGGAAAGGCGGGTTGTCTGACCAAAACCACCTTTTTCAACCTCCGATGTCAAATTCGTCGGGCAATATGTTGACCGTAGATCTTGAAACGACCCGGATCAATGGTCGAGGTACAATTCGACGATCGAAGTAGCACGCGAATTCGCCGACAAGGGGCAAACCGGGGAAAGCTACCCTGGTTTAAATCATGGACACATGGTGTTCTCTGAGACACATCGTGGGTAAGGGTGGTTCATCTAAAACTGATTTTCTCCAAACCCTGATGGTAATAGACGCCTATAAAAGGAGGGACCATGGGCATTATTCTATGAGTATTTGAAGAAGTCAATCGTTTGGAGATTTGGCGCAAAGCTTCCATCCAAATTTTGAAATTCAGGACCAAACCAAATCAGTTTTCTCTCCACTTATCAGGTATTCTTCACGATGGTTTCCAATCCTGTTGTTTTATCCGTGAGTGAACCAGTTACTCCCTCCAGGGAAGATGCCCTAATTGATAGATATTCCGACGTTTTCGACACAGTGACAACGGTCTCACCCGTTTATGTGTCCAAAGTGAATTTGTTGAACAACGTCGTATCCCACATATCCTTTCTTGAAGCGGCTTGAGCCTCTTTTGCCCCTTATGTCGTAGAAACAATTTTCTCATTACCCAAATTTGTGAACTGGTGTGATGAGAGATATTCCCAGGGAGAAAGAGTCATCCTAAACAAATTAGGGTCAAAAGTCCTGTGTAAAGTAGATGGTACCTCGCTCAAACATGCCCTAAATGTAACAGATGCATCCCCTGTGGTGTCAGAACCCTTTGACGAACAGAGAATGATTATGATTTATAGGGAATACTTGCCCAAGGTAAAAACCCTGTTTTTGCAAACCATAGTCAAACCTGAACATCATTCAGAAAGTCTATCCCTACCTAACAATCTAAGTGTCATGATCGTCGAAGTCCACTAAGCTTGCTCTCTGCTAAGTCAAATTCTAGGTCTATGTTAGGAATCCTGTTAATTTTCTTCTTGTCTGGGCAATCAGTCCGCGTCAGTTTTGATGAATTTATTGCGGAGAACATACATCAATAGCTGGTTAATTTCATCTCATTGAGACATTTAAGATACTACTCTCATATGTTTAGAATGTTTCTGGGATCTAACAATATCGATCTTCCTGAAGCTACGTTTATTTCGACCGAGTGTAAAAAGATCATCATGCTCATCTTGATCAACAAAATCATGTTCAGAATATACAATCTCATTTTTGGTTCAGATTTTCCAAGAGTCCTGGAAGAGATGAAAAGTTCATTGCAGTCGAGACCAGAGAATGCTATGGGAGACTGGATGTTTTTCACTCAATCCACCGTGATTTGGGTATACAGATGCCAAGAAGGACCTCACCTTTTACCAGTTTTCCTGACTCCTAGGATATTTTCATTGGAATTTATAAGACAGAGGATCATCTTAGAGACTAAACACTTCCTCAAATCTCACAAGGCTTCAAATCTGAAATTCTCGTTCGTGGTAGGTCCTTTTGTGGTGAAGACCAAGTCTTGTTTGCCTCAAATTTAGTCTAAACTCAATGAATTTGGTTTCACACAGCTGCAACAAAGAAGATATGATCCACATCAGGTTATATCAAAGAGAATATTGGCAAGTAGATAAGGCCCTTATGAACACGAGCACATTGAAGAACTAGATAAATTGGACAATCTAGAGACCTGCACAGAAATGGAGGTCATCATGCTGCATGAACAAGAAAAGAATATAGAGACTAATTCCCAGCAAATCTCGGCACAAAATCCCTCACCCAGGTTGATTATCAAGGCTCCTAAAATGAGCATCTTCAATAAGAGAAGCAGTTCGGAAGCCCTAGGGGCTAGCGGCCAACAAGACACCCTCAAGAAAATGAGAGCCACATCACCTTTTCCAATTATTAACTTGGAAGAAGAAGAACAGAAACGAAAGACGTGCATGGAGATGGTAGACACTAAGGTCCAGAATGAAGAGATCAATCCCTAAGACAAACCACAAAATGAAGCTAACATGAAGGTTTTCAGCAGCAGGAAACACATATTTGGCCAGACTCCCAGGATGGTTTATCAATCTAAGGAATACTTGCTACATCAGTATGCAGTGAAAGGGAGTATGGCCAATAGCGACATAAAGGATATTTTGCCCAAAGTGGAAGGGAAATCTCAACACAAATCTCACCTACTCTTAGTCAGATATGTAGAGAAAAATACATTCAACATTGTAGTGGCCGATAATGATAAGGTATCTGAGTTCAGGGTACACTATGAGAACATCGGGGCTCCTAACAAAGTGAAATTCCACATAAATGTTAGTGATATGTTGTACGTTGATTACCTAAACTTATCTCTAAAAGTTGTAAGGTTGACAACACATGTATTGAAACTAGATGGACAACTGAAACAAGAAAAGGTGTCCAACAAAGCTTGGATGATGCAGGTAAAAAGATTAGAGTCTAAAGGTCCACAAGGGGTGAAGGCCTCTCTGGACGAAAAGGATAAAATGATTCAAAGTTTGAAGAAAAGATTGAAAATGTCACCTACATTCCATCTACAAATAGCAGAGTTAACTACTTTGGAGCAGGAAAAGGAAACCTTCAGACAAGAGGCTCTAGACTACAAGGCTAAGGTGTTGCAGTTGGAGAAAGAGAAGGAGAGTTGGTCACAGATATAGGTGACAACATTAGATATGGACATTATCATTCATGCTAATGCAGAGGCTGGATCAAATGTTGAGGGGTTAGTTCAGGCTTGTCCCAGATAAGTTTGAAAACAGGCGAGATCAAGTATCTAAAAGAAAACTTAGAAAAATTGAAACAAGAGGCTAAGGTGAAGGACGAGAAATTATCTCAACTCTACGGAGAGAACCAAGACCCGCAAGAAAGAGTGAACAAGATAAAAAACAAATTGAAGAGTAAAATTCTACTGCAGGGAGCCAAACATGTGATATGGGACACAATTGTTGCGGAGGTTGCTAAATTTAGAAGTTATTTGAACTTTATCAATGATAAGGACAACATGGCTGCTACAGCTCAGAACAGTTGTGTTGTTTTAAATGAAGTGCTAGCGAAGAAGCCCTCGGAATGGGCCCAAAATGCCCTCGACTTGTTGAATGCCATACCAACCATTGATCTTCATACCATCGGTGTGAAAGATAGGACCACTTTAATCATTTCATCCAGGAGAATCATTTCCAAACACAACCTGCTCAGATTGGTTCAGAACAAAGCTGTGCAAATGGACCATAGCATACAAGAGTTTAAATATGCCTTCGAACAATTGTTTGCTAAAGGCCTCCCCTCATTCTAGGATGGTAAAGGCTCATTGTACAAGCATGAATATTACCACACTCTTCTCATGCAATGCAGGATGGACCATTCCAGGTTTGAAGATATGGAAGAAAGTATGAAGGGTCCTATCTTGGTAGAACACTTAGCTACTAATTTCGAAATTATGAACAAATTCAAAACAGTGAAAGTCAACGTGCCAATCATGTCCTACGCAACGTGCATCGACATGGAAATTTTGATTAAAGAAATGATGGACTACGAAATCCCCTCTGACGCATAATGGAAGGAACTTGTATTAGTTGGGAAAGACAAAATGCCACATCCCCAGAACCAATAGATGATCTCCAGTTGTCACCCATCTTACCAGACCTAACGAAAGTATAGAGAAGACCAGGTGTAGTGGAAGCAACCAGGTAGTCAGAGAGATTATTCATGATGGTGAAACGTTTCTTTTTGTTAATGATTGTAAGTCATTTCGTATACCAAAAATGACATCTGAAACTATTACAGAAGTTGAAACATTTTAGTTTTAGTTATTTTTTATCAAATTGTATAAGTACTAAGAGGCTTGAATTAGCCAATGTTGGCTGAAGTGTAAGAGCACCTTTTTGGTTGTATCAAACTTTATTTGTAAATTTTATGAATCTGAAATGAATACAAATGCATAAGATTTTGAAGTCTCTATGAAAAGATTCTAATGGGTGGTGATATGAGCTTTTTTTCCTTTCATCATGTGTATTTCTTGTAGCCTGTCATTTCATTTAAATTTTCTTCAGTTTAAATTGGAGAGTTTAAAGTCCTAGAAATCGTCCTGCGATGCTCTTGGTCTAAGAAATTTAAACTATGTGATTGTCTTCTTAACTTATTCAAAATTCGTTTCAGCAATGCTCTAATGTAGCTATTTGTCTTCTTTATCTTCCTACACATATTTTTATTTCAAGAATAACTCAGATTCATCGCCTTATTTTTCCTTTGTCCTCTAGAGAGTTCTATTAGTCTATGCATTTTCTTCGTTCACTTTCAGAATTTTGACTCCATAGCCCATAGTGTTCCCCTCTTCTTTGCCAGCAACTCTATTAAAAATCTCCCAAACAAATCAAATCTAGCTGTTGGTTTCCATAGATATATCAAGTGACATGAGAGATCCCTCTTTGAGTTGGTCAGGCTAGTGCCTCAGCTCTAAAGTTGGTTGAAACAGTTACTTATGTTGTTTTTCTATTTAGCCAGACAGAATTTACAGAGTGCTAACACATACCATAGGGTCAAGAAGGAACTTTTTTGGGATGTCCTTGAAAATTATGTTCAAAAGTTTGTGGCAAAATGTTTGGTTTTCCAACAAAACAAGGTGGAAACAATTAAGACCCCAAGTCCAGCAATTTCATCACAGGGTTACCGAAGTCTATAGGAAAGAGTCTCATCATGGTGATTGTTGATAGACTGACCAAGTGTGCACACTTTTGTTCACTCTCTCCATCGCATTCATGGAGAGAGTTCAAAATCTACATGGAAGCCCAAAGATTATTGTAAGTGATAGAGATCTCATCTTCACTGGACATTTTTGGACAGAATTATTTTCTTTTTTGGGTACTCAATTGGCTCATAGCTCATCCTATCATCCTCAATCTGATGGACAAACATAGATATTGAAAAAATGTCTGGAAGTCTACCTTCGTTGCTTTGTCTCTGATAAAAAAACACAATGGTTCAAATAGTTACCCTTGGCATAATGGTGGTATAACACTTCCTTTCATATTGCAACAAAAATGACACCATTTATGTTACACATTATTTTGGTCACCCTTGTGATCAACTGACGATATGTGCATAACTCAATTCTATGTTCCCTGGCGATACTAAATGAGACTTTCTTCATGAGGAAAATGGATCATATTTCTTTCCTTAAAAATCATATCAAAGGATATTGTCACAACCTGCTAAATTCTTGGGGTGCAAGGATGCTTGATCATCACATGCTTCACCAAAACTAGATTGTGGCATCGTCGCAAGCTGCTTGTGCATAGGGTGTGACGATGTTCAAACAAGAGGAAAAGATGAAATTCAAGAAAGTTCTAGAAGGGAATCTTCTAGAAGATGAGGTGGCCTCCGATCAGTTTGGATCTTACTCACTTCTTTGATTTAGTGGGATCATCCTAATATCCTCATTCATCCCTCTTTCACCCTATATAAATATGGATCTCTCATGGGAAAGGCTAGTTTGGCTTATGCATGAAGAATTTTGTTGAAGATTGTACTTATGATAGCTTTGCTTTATCTTTCCAAGTCAGGTTGTGAATGATATTCATCAAAATAATTGGAGAAAAGGTGTGTGTGTTGAAGCAAAGAACCATTGGAAGGGACCTTTCAACACCAAGGCATGGGTTGTATTCTCCACTTTCATTCAATATAATGCAGTAATACATTTCTTCCCTATAAAGGTGTCTCTACTTTTATTGTATAACTCCTTGATCTTATACATAGACTTCATTGGAATATATATATATATGTTTTATCTCACTTTGTTGGTTTGTTCTTCTTAACGGGTTCACCATACCACAAATACAAATATGGAGCAAGGACAACACTAGCGAGGATCAAACATGGTTTAAATGGTATGTCATTTGTCCTTCTCTGAACTAGTTTATATGACAATGAAATCTAAGGAGAAACTTGTATTTTTCCATGTTTTATTCTAGATTCTTGTTGAAGTTGGGGAGATTAGTTTGTGTCCACACTTATCAATTTTTACAATAAAAAAATTGGCAACCATAATGGGGAACATCTGTTGAAGGAAAATCTCCCTGCGGACAGGTAGATCTCCTCAAAGAGCTAGACTCTTAACTCTAAGACAGAAAGTGCTTATCATGGTCACTGAATTCCTTTTAGATCTAGGTGGTCTGGTGTGTGAGAAGGAAGGAGAAAAGAAGTACCTTTTACCGGTGTTTGTCCCTGCACGCTCCGAGTTGAGCTCCAATCTTTCGCTCCTCGATAAGCCCTGTAGAAAAACAAAGTACGACCACTTCCTACTCTATCAAGATTAGTCCGAAATAGGTATACTCTTAACTCTAAGACAAAAAGTGCTAGACTCTTAACTCTAAGAGCTAGACTCTTAACTCTAAGACAGAAAGTGCTTATCATGGTCACTGAATTCCTTTTAGATCTAGGTGGACTGGTGTGTAAGAAGGAAGGAGAAAAGAAGTACCTTTTACCGGTGTTTGTCCCTGCACGCTCCGAGTTGAGCTCTAATCTTTCGCTCCTCGATAAGCCCTGTAGACAAACAAAGTACGACCACTTCCTACTCTATCAAGATTAGTCTGAAATAGGTATATCTACTAAAGAGACAAATTCATGTGAGATTGAACATGAATTAGAAAGAAACAGGCCAAGCAAATTATATTAATGAGGACAAAACATTGCTTACAGTCGTAGATGGATTACAGTAGTTTCGTCAAGTCCTCCTTGTCTACCCCTTGCTAAAAAGATCCACGATCTGAATGATGATAGATTCATTGATTTCTCCCTATGAGATCATAGGTCTATTGCCTCCAAATCATCTTTGTTCCAGCACTACGCATGAGATCATAAGTTGGGTGTGATTCTCCCTTTTCCAGTCCCCTTTTCACCTTGAGAAAGCTTGCTTATATAGCCTTGGAGAGGCTTTAACCACTTGAGATATCCTTGGGGAAGTTGAGAATTTGCCTCCTTCAGTTGAGGATCTGCCCTAAGATCATGGATGGACTAGGGATTCGAATCCAACTGCCTTCCAAGAATGAAAATATCCTTCCCACATTCATCTCAACAACTCAATTGCTGCCCAAAAAGGTAGCACTCCCTCAAAAGGGCCATCAGAGCACTACAGCGCTCTCCAGTAGGCTTAAGGGGGGCGCCATCGCTCCTAAAGACACCAGTTCTCCCTCAAAAGGGACAAATGAGCTTTATAATGCTCCTAGACAGTGTAAGGGGGAGTGCCAGCGCTCCCAGAAGAGGTATAGGGGAGCGCTCTCCTTCAAAAGCTTAGTTTTTTTAGTGTTTTCAGATGGAAAAAGGTTCATGAGCCTGCTGACTCATTTCTCCTCTTCCAAATCAAATTTTTGAGGTGTTTCAAGTGTCTTTCTCATGTCGTTATAGGCATGACATAGGCATCATGGCAGTATGCTTCCCTGACACTTGCGACATTTGTGAGAAAAATGCGACACTTGTGACACTTGTAATGACGACACTTGTGACACTTGTAATGACGACACTTGAGACACTATCGAAGTGAGTAATTTTGACGTGTAAAAACATCCTCTTTTGGTTTTTTCCTCATATTTTCTTTTAGCTTGCCTGCTTTTGGTCAATTTCATTCTCTAAGTCTTTGTGTGATCCATTTTGACTCTCAGATCCTGAAATTTCATTGAGAAACTCTATCCTATTTCCATTTTTTCCTTATGTTCAGTCATCATCACACCCTTCTTGTGTAAACCATAGCGATGAAATCGCACTGTGTTTTTTCCTTTGTCTGCGACGATCCTTGATCATTGCATTGTGCTCTTTTGCAGTGTGCAACAATTCCTGTAGAAATTTTTGGAGTGACAGTCAACTTTTTCTCCTTGCCCAGATTTGTCATTACTTCTTGGGGTGAATTTTTAGTCTTGGTGGATGATTGGTTTGCATCTTTTAGCTTGAATTTGATTGTTTCTCAAGTGATTGAGAGTCTTTTTCATAAGCTTTATAAGTTTTATCTGTTACTTCTTATTGCAAGGGTATAATCTCAAGGCTTTGTCCCTCAGTGCTTGATAGATAATTTGGTATTGATCTTTTTCAAGTTTTGGATTGTTGTTCATTGGAAACCGACTTTTGTTTGCATTAGAAAAATAAGCTTGTCTTGCTTTTTCATTTTTTCTTGCATTATGAGTTTAGTTTGGGAAATAGTGTTGTGAGTGCATTGATATTCTTAGACAACTCTTTCTTTTTGAATTAGATATTTGTTTTTATTTGAAAAGAAAAGGATTGAAGTTTGTTATTCTATTGGTAGTATTTACAAGAAATGTTTGCATTCAAATATTTGTTGAAAAAGAGAAAATTGGAAAATTTAGTAGCTTTGATTGTTTGGCATCAATATCATTCAAAGATTGAGAAATTGTGTTTTGTAACTTGTTGTATTCTAGAAAATGAAATTGTCTCCCTTATGTAATTAGAGTTCATCGAATGAAAAGATTGCATCTCATATCTCATTGCATTTTGTTGGGTCAAGGTCAAATACTTAATCAAGTTTCATCTTTGTTTCCATTTTAGAGTAAGCAATAGCCATTAAAATTTAGCATAATTTTCAAATCTATTTAGAAACTTTTATTTTCTAGAATTTTTATACACCAACATTAGCTAGGATAGCGCTTTGGAATAGGTCGTGAGGCACACTCTTTAAAGAATCAAAACACACAATAGTATCTTGCGATAGGGAGATTTTAAATCCACTTGCTACATTTTGTCCTGGAAAGCCCTTCTAACACAAGGGTCAATCACGAGGTCGCATTAGGGTTGATAGAGTTACTCACCTTGCTTTGTTGATCTTAGTGTAGAGATTGTGTGCATTATTGGGGGTCACTTGAGAAGAAAATCTTGTGAGGACCTTCTTAAGGCGATTTCGGGCTTAGATACCTTGCCCATGCACATGGATCGGACTATCGACTGCTTCCCCAGAAATCATTGTTGTAATTGGTAACCTTAGTGGCCTCTCTCTTTAGATTACTTATACGAGGTGACTGTGGAGGGGCAAGTCTTCACAGTACCTATAATCGACGTTGTCCAAACTCACTCGGGATCCTTGGAGGGTATACCCAATATTATGTGTGGGAGCTTGCACCAGGGTGTAAGTCCATTAAGCAGGTCGTCAACGTAAATTTTCCACCCACTTTATCCCATCCTCTTCTTGTATTGATTTCATGAAGTTGGATTTCATCACCAACTAGTGAGTTCAAAATAAGAAGGTTTGTTTGCGTGTTTGATATCTTGATTTTGTTAGTAGAGTATTGTTTGTTTCTCTAGTTGGCCATAGATTTATTTAATTCTTTATTCGGTGCAGCCAACATTGGCCCTCGTCGTTCATGTAGGATGCAAGGGTTACCTCCAGAAGAGTCGAAAGAATACACTCCTTTGCTTCCTAATTAATGAGAGGGTCCTTCTCCTGAAGGAGGGGTCAATAATGACGCGTCCTCTGAGATTGGAAGTTCTACTCCATTGGTAGAATCAAAACGTCCTATAAATCGGTTATTGAGTGTTATACAAGATCCACTCTTTCTTCGAATAAACTCTTCAGGAGATGTTGTTGTTGAAGACTATAGTAGAATACCAATTGGACCTTACGCAAATTATGGTGTGGACAATCCACCCTTTCATAGTGAATCATTTAGAAATATGGTTCATACTGCTGGAATTTTTAATCCTAGCTCAATCCATGTTTGTTATTTTTGGAGGACCTCCTCGGGACATGATATTTTTGATAAAGTAAGAATGGTCCAAAATTAACATATGTCATCACATACATTTGTTACTCCCACTTCCTATATAGTACATTTAGATCATTTTACTGGAACGACCAGTAATGTTGTTACGGTTTCAAACTCGTTGTTGGTTGGTACTCATACAATCCTTTCCCTCCATCTCACTAGCTCTATTGTGGTCCCACAAGTTACACATTTTTATGCTGGAAGTTCGATCATAACTCAAGTTCCTATTGGAACATTTCTTCCACCTAGATCAATTCCATCACTTCCACCTGGGTATAAATCTCTTAATACTTCTATTGCTAATCCTTCCCAGATTCCATCTAGAGGGCCTAATATTTTTGTTCCACCTAGGTATAATTTTTTTAGCGGTTTTGTTCCCACACCTACCCAGGTTCTCTCCGAAGGGCCTAGAATTACTCCTCCACCTCCACCTGGAGGATCTAATCATCCTGGCCCAAGTAGCTCCAATCAAACTAGAGGCATGATTCATTCTTCCACTTATGGTTTTCAAATTCCTGGGAGGTCAACTTCAAGTTGGGGTACAACCCCAAGTTGGGGGTCATAACCCTGTTTATGGATAGTATATACCTGGATCACAAACTCAACCTTGGAATTTTTCTTTCCAAGGAAATCAACAACCTCCTAGGGGAAACCTCCTCAATTAATTTAATTTGTACCCCCTACTCTCGAAAAACCATATCCATCCTCTGTAAATCCTACCTGGGGTCAAGCTTTTCAGTCTAATGCTCCTTTCCAGGGTAGCATACCAAATCAGCCAACAAATTTTGGGTACTTGACTCAAAACCCTCCTCCACTAAATTTTACAAGACCCTCTAGTTATTTACAGACTTCTTATGGTCCTATTGGTATACCTATGGGATTGCCTCCTCAAAATTACCAGTTTCCACAAGTGAAAAGATAGTTGTCGTTTCTAGCTACTTTCGATTTACCGGATTTGTCTAGGATTTTGAATGATATTATTTTGCATTCTCCTTATTGGACGGTCATACCTGCCAAATTACAATCGGACATTCCTAAGTTTTATGGTCGATCAGGAAACAACCCAAACAATCACATCATGAAATTCCATCTTTGTTGTTCATCCAAATCCTTGATGGATGACTCCATTCAATTACGTCTTTTCCAACGAACTCTTACATCTTCGGCATCCAAATGGTATATTGAATTTCCACGAGGATTCTTCAATGATTTCAACACTTTGCCTATGGATTTCTTAACACATTACTAGTTACCGATACGATATGAGACAGGAACCAAAATTTTGAGTTCATTTAAACAACATTCTTCCACTCGCATTTCAGATCATATTCATGAGTGGAGGAGGAGAAGACGATTAATCAAATTCCCCCTTCTTGATCAATTATTGGCTAAGTGGTTTACCAAATCACTCATCAGTCCTATAGCCCGTGATTTTTCCATGGGTGGTGTCGTCATTGAAGACCAGGTGATTAGTTGTGCTCAATACTTGGATCTCGTTTATTCACAAATGGGCACGTTATATGACTTTATCCCTAATTCTCCTCGCCTGTATACAAATCCAACCCCAACGCCTAGAGTAGCTTCTCATGTTGTTGATAATGTGATTGGCACTTTTCACGCTAAGACTCAATTCAAACAAGCTATTCATTCCAATCCCAAGTCTACTACTGCTAATGTACAAAATTCTACTCCTCTAACTCCTTCTCCCAGTAAAACCTCTAAGGTTAATATGGTTTAGTCTACATCTACTGGTGAAAATAAAAATAAAAAGAAATGGAAGGGTAAGAATATAGAGGATAAAAATAATAATCAACAATCTAATAAACCCAAGACTCAGCCTACCGATGATAAAGAAAAGTGAAAACCTCATTATCCTTGTCTTATCTGTAGTGAGGATCATTATACGAAATATTGTCAAATACGTGTTGAGGTTAATAAGTTCCTGCAAGGGGCCGGGACACCTCCTACACCCACCATTTTTTCACAACCTTTTCCTTCTTAATAGCAGGCCCAATTGGTTATCCATGACAAACCTTCTCCCTCTACCACATCTTATGTACTTATGTGTATTGGTGACTCCAAGAAGAATGAAGTTGCAAACACTACTCTAACCAAAGATTATTCTCCTTATAAAGACAAAGTTGGTGATTCACCACCTCCATTGGTTCAACCTCCTCCATCGACTTCGCCTCCCAACGACCCTCTTCATCTTGAATGACCGAGTCTAGATACATTTATTTGTCTGCCTCCTAAAGGCATCGTTCGTAAGTTATCATTTAACCCCCATGCATGTGCCACTCAAAACTATAGTAATGTAGAAGATCTTGCACAAGCACCTTCTGCGATGTCGGCTCTCGAAGTCCTTCAAAATTTTCCTACACAACGGAAGGCACTGTTAAAGGCTATTGGTGTAATCGATCCTACCGAAACGAAATTGATAATATTTGACTTGGAAGATCACATTCCAAGGCTCCCTCATCAATTAGCATTTCAAATACAAGTCATTGTGGAAAATAAAAATATTTCTCAAACTGTTGTTGATGGAGGATCTTTGACTTGCATCATGTTTGTCACTTGTTGGAAAGATATTGGCTCTCCCACCCTTACCGAGTCACACAATACTTAAAAATATTTTAATGGTACAGGGTTTAAAAATTATGGTGTTCTTCCTTCGTTATCTATTGTGTTAGAAGGAATAGAGGTTACTATTAAGGTTGAGGTGTTTCATGCACCTCTCGATTACAACCTTCTACTTATCTGTAGTTGGATCGATTCTATGTGCGCAGTTGTTTCTACTCTTTTTTGTGTGATATGTTTCCCTCACCAAGGTAAAGTTGTTACCATAGATCAACTCGCCTTTTTTAGTTCTGATTCGTGCACTAGTAACGTTCCATTCATAGAAAAAACACCTCTTGGTTATGAGAATGTCGGTGTGGGTCTTTTAAAGGATTCATCGTTAATGGGTACTTTCTTCGTTCCACCACCCAATGTTCCTCCTCCTTTTGTCGCTTCTATTAACATGATTTCGACCACTCTTGGTGAAACCCCTGAGTCTTATGACCCTTGGATAGTACCTAGCTTGGATGATTGTCTTCATTATGGAGACTGAATGCCTTTAAGTTCAGTGGAATTGGCCTATCAAGCTATTCAATCGACAACTCCTTCTCCTCGTTCTCTCTTAGATACGTATCCTAATATGTTTCATGTGGTATTTCACACTGATTAAATGATCATGACATTTATGTCCATGGAAGATACCCCATGGGATGATGGGCATCATCGTTCTATTATCTTCCTGGAACCCAAGACTATCGAGAGTTATCAATGGATTTTGAATCCATCTACTGTCATTTCTATGCCCCTAGTTTCTTAACCAAAAAGAGATGTTTTGTATGAAGGGAACTTGGGCAATATTTCACCCACCATCCCTCTAGATATTTTGATTAAGCCTGGAATAGTGGAAAATGTTTATCTCGGTGCCTCATGTTCTCTTGATGAGATCTGAGCTTACAAGGCCCTTTTCTGAGAATTTTGTGACATTTTTGCATGGAGTTACGAAGAAATTCTTGGAATTTATCCAGATATTGTTGTACATGAGATTAAGACATACCCGGACACTAAACCCATTCAACAAAGAATTCTCCCAGTTCATTGACAAAGAGTTGTTGCTATTAAACTCAAAGTTGAAAAAAATATTAAAGTTAGTTTTTTCTACCCTGTAGCGTTGATTGATTGGGTGTCCAATCTTGTTCTGGTTACGAAGAAATAAGGCATGATCCATGTTTGTATTGATTATAGGATATCAAAAAGGATTGTCCCAAAGATAATTATCCAACCCCTTTCATTGACTAGATCATTGATGATTGTCTCGGGAGTGAAATATTCTCTTTAATGGATGGATTATTCGGCTATAATCAAATCAATATTTTACATATGGATCAACATAAGACTTCTTTTATTAGCCCTTGGGGTACCTTCAAATTCTGTAAAATCCCTTTTGGTCTCAAGAATGATGGTGCAACATTTCAACACACTATGGCTTATGTTTTTCATGATATTAAGCACATTGTACAACCCTACCTCGATGACTTATCGACGCATTCCATGTGTCGCCAAGATCACCTGGCATAGTTACAATTCATTTTCCTGCGTTGTCAATATTATCGCATATGATTGAATCCACACAAATTCATTTTTTCTGTGGAGTCTCGATGACTTCTTGGATTTATCATTTCTACACATGGGATTAGGGTGGATCCTTTGAAGGTTGAATCTATTCTCAATTTTCCTCCTCCTTCTACCTTGCGCCAACTCCAAAGTTTGCAAGGGAAGGCAAACATTTTACGTCGATTCATTCCCAATTATGTTGAATTAACTAAAGGTTTCACTTGACTTCTTAAGAAGGGATGTGATTTTGTATGGGACGACACTACCAACAAATCCTTTGAAGCTTTGAAGCTTGCCTTAACTCGTACACCACTCTTATTTCCCCCCGAGTATAGTCGAGATTTTTTCTTATACTTGGTTGCTTTGGACTCTAACATAGCCATGGTTCTAGTCCAAGAGGATGATTCGCATGATGAACATGTTATTTACTATTTGATTCAGAGTTTAACAACCACCGAAACAAAATATATGCATGTGGAAAAATTGTCCTTGGTGTTTTTTCAAGTTGTTCAACGTTTTTGTCATTATATTTTATTACGCAAAACCACCATCATTTTTTATTGCAACCCTATGAAAAATATCTTTACACAACAATTGTTGGGGGATAATACTCCAAATGGATAGTGATTCTCCAAGAGTTTGATTTGGAGTTTGAGCAATCCAAGTCAAAGAAATCTTTGGTCTTTTCCTAATTGATATGTGACCTTCCCTCCACTGAGACAGAAACTAAGGTAGAGGATTATTTTTCTAATGAGTCTCCCTTTTTTATCAGTTATCATGGATACATTATCATTTATCTCCAAAACCAAACTTTTCATCCTAATATTTCTCATGTAGATCGTCGTTGAATTCGGTATCAAGCCCATCAATACATTATCCTCAGTGATACTCTTTACCATCGTGGTATTGATTTTATATTTTGACGATGTCTAACCTATGATGAAGCTGAGAAAGCTTTAAATGACTATCATTCTAGAGCATGTGGCGGTCATATGTCTGGGTATTCCACTACCCAAAATATCTTACGAGCTAGTTACTTCTGGCCTTCGTTTTTTAAGGATTGCATAAATAATGTTTAGAAATGACACTCTTGTCAAACATATAACAATAAGATTCAATCACATCCTGATTCTCTTTACCCTGTAGTTTTTGTTGGTCCATTCACTAAATGGGGCATTGACTTCATGAAATGTAACCCTCACTTAGTTAAGGGGCATGGATACATTATTGTAGTTGTGGATTATTTCACTAAATGGGTCGAGGTGATTCCTATATTTGATAATACTGGAAAAACTGCATTATTTTTCATATTCAATCATATCATCACTAGGTTTGGTGTCCCTCAAGCCATCATCGCTGACCATGGTATCCATTTTCACAATTTCATGATGTTTGAATTTATCGATAAGTTGGTTCTTCAACATGAAAACTCAACCCCTTACTATCCACAGGACAATGGCCAGGTTGAATAAATCAACAAAGTTCTAACTACTATGCTTCGACAGCTGGTAGGAATTCACAATTCAACATGTCACACAATGTTCTTTTCAGAATTATGGGCCTATCAGACATCCATTAAATCTTCCAAAGGGTTCACACCTTTCCAGTTAGTATATGGTATCAAATTTATTCTGTCGATTTAATGTGAAATCCCATCTTTGAAACTAGTTGTCGAACTTCTCCTTACACCTCATCCAAATAAGAGCATCCCTTGTATATGATGAAATTAGACGAGACTCGTCATGACACTACATTAGTCATAAAAACCCAGAAGAAACATGTCAAATATCAATATGACAAGCATGTCAAACCCCGTGTTTTTTTCTAAGGGTGATTTAGTTCTCCTTTAAGAACAAGATCATGACTTATTAGGAGTTGGTAAATTCGACCCCATGTGGCATGGCCCTTATATCGTTAAACGAGTGTTGGGGAAAGTGGATTATGATTTGGTGGATTATGATGGAATTCCTTTGGGTGAACCCATAAATGGGCTTTACTTGAAGAAGTATTATGCTTAAAATATTTTTTCCATGAGTTTTTTGTATTTTTAGTGTATCATACTCTAGTGTGTGCTTTTTTTCATTTCTTGTTCTGCCTTTAAGTTGCTTACCTTTCCTTGTGCTTGGTTTTTATATGTCGCCATCCTCACTACCCTATATATCAGATTTGTTGATGGTGCTAGTCACAGCGCTCAAAACCTAGTGTTTGTTGCATGGGAATTTTATGCACCTACAGATGACTTGATCAATCTACATCGTGTTTTCCTTGGTCATGCAACTAATAATATCGCGGAATATAGTGAAATTATCGAGTTATTAACTGATGCCATTTCATTTGGCATATGTCATCTTATTGTACGTCTTGATTCGCAAGTAGTGGTGTTTCAATTGAGTAACGTTTATTCCATCTGAAGTCCTACATTGTTACGGGTATACTTGAGAATTCACCTCTTGGAAAGACATTTTGATTATATTGAATATCAACATATTTCTAGATGTTTAAACACATTAACAGATGCATTGGCTAATTATTTTTTATACAGACATTTTTTCCATTTGTAAATCCAAACACACATTTAAAAGACAAGTAAGCCAGTAGGAAATTTATATTATAACGTCAAAATTTACAAAAAAGTGTTTTTCCTGAGACCAGAATGTCAAAATGGTGAATATCATATCTTCATATACATAAGCATCAAGGATTTTTATCACTATAAAAAATGACTACCTGTGTCACTCAATGGAGTAGTCGACCAATGGATGTTGATACACCAGTTGTATGGTGTTGGTAGCACCGAGGTAACTCATCCACAGTGATGTGAGGGATGTTCATGGTCAATCCCTTAAGGTTTTGTTCGATCTCCTTGATATCCTCAGTAACCACCCCTTGACCCACCACAACACCTATCTCTCCACATCTTTGAATAGGAGATGATCCTGGAGATCGAAAAGATGCCACTTCTTCATTGTTGAGCGCACTTGATTAGTGTTGGATAAATAAAAAAGACATTTTATAATTAAAATACCAAAAAAAAAATATAATGAAAAACATTCTTATTACCTATCTCTCCCCACTGAGAACCCTCAGTTAATTCCAAGTCGAGGTCTCCACAGAAGCCAATCCTAGCATATGCATAGTCCTCAACCATAACAAGTTGATCCATCAACCACTGGAAGAAATATTGGTCATATGTAATGATTGACATGCCTCCATGACGAGCCATAAAATCTACCCATATTTTCATTTTAGGATCACATGGAGTGGGTATTCCCCATTCCACATGTTGTAGGCATAAAATGAGGACCCTCTCTAGGAAGAAGGATACCAAAATAGATCCATACCTGAATTGTTTCAATCGACCGTTCCTACAATTTGTCAATTGTTTTTTCATTTTTTTTAGAAGACCCTCGAACCAATTGAAAACTCGGGGCTTCATACACTCTTTACTAAAAATGGCTTTGTAAAGCCAAGTGAGGAGCCACATTCCCTGCCATCTGAGTGATAGTGTAGAGGATAGTTCTCAAATGAAAATATTGAACATCCTTTATGGAATTTTTTCCACTATCCTCCTCTATACCTGGTAGGCAATGATGTGACACATAATAGTCCATGGGTTCACCACCACCTCTGCTTCCCGATAGTGACACCCAAGAGCCTCAAAAAGATAATCTCGTTAAGAAGTAAATGTCATCAATATCTAAGGTGAGTGTATGCACACCCACATGAAAAGCTTGTTCATTGACGCCCACATGTGGACTAAGTACTCCAATAGTATCAATTGGGCTTTCATGCCCTGAAATTTTGTATGCAACGACACTGCCAACAAATCCTTTGAATTTTTGAAGCTTTCCTTAACTCATACACTACTATTATTTCCCCCGATTATAGTCAATATTTTTTCTTATACTTGGATACTTCAGACTCTACCATAGCCATGGTTCTAGTCCAAGAGGATGATTCGCATGATGAACATGTTATTTACTATTTGAGTTGGAGTTTAACGACCACCGAAACCAAATATATGCATGTGGAAAAATTGGCCATGGAGGTTGTTCAAGTTGTTCAACGGTTTTGTCATTATATCTTAATACGCAAAACCACCATCATTTTTTATTGTAACCCTATGCAACATATCCTTACACAACAATTGTTGGGGGGGAAATACTCCAAATGGATAGTGATTCTCTAGGATTTTGATTTGGAGTTTGATCGAGCCAAGTCAAAGAAATATTTTGTCTTTGTCGAATTGATATGTGACCTTCCCTCCACTGATACAGAAACTAAGGCAGAGGATTCTTTTCCTAATGAGTCTCTCTTTCTGATCAGATCAGATGACATATGGTATGGATAACTTATCATTTATCTCCAAACCCAAAATTTTTGGCATGATATTTCTCATGTAGATCTTCATTGAATCCAATATCAATCCCGTCAATACATTATCCTCAGTGATACTCTTTATCGTCATGGTATTGATTCCATATTTCGATGATTTCTAACCTATGATGAAGCTGAGAAAACTTTAAATGACTATCATTCCGAAGCATGTAGTGACCATATGTCTAGGTATTCCACTTCCCAAAAGATGCTATGAGGTGGTTACTTCTAGCCTTCATTGTTTAAGTATTGCATTACTACCGTTCAGAAATGCCACACTTGTCAAACATATAACAATAAGATTCAATCACATCCTTATTCTCTTTACCCTGAAGTTTATGTTGGTCCATTCACTAAATGGGGCATTGACTTCATGAAATGTAACCCTCACTCAGTCGAGGGGCATGGATACATTATTGTAGTTGTGGATTATTTCACTAAATGGGTCGAGGTGATTCCTATATTTGATAATACTGGGAAAAATGCAGTGTTGTTCATATTCAATCATATCGTCACTAGGTTTGGTGTCCCTCAATCCATCATCACTGGCCATGGTATCCATTTTCACAATTTCATGATGTCTGAACTTACCTATAAGTGGGGTCTTCGACATGAAAATGCAACCCCTTACTATCCATAGGCCAATGGCCAGGTTGAAGCAATCAACAAAGTTCTAACTACTATTCTTTGACGAATGGTAGGAATTCACAAGTCAAGATGGAACACAATGTTCTTTTAGGAATTATGGGCCTATCAAACATCCATTAAATCTTCCATAGGGTTCACACCTTTCCGGTTAGTATATGGTATCAAAGTTATTTTGTCGATTGAATGTGAAATCCCATCTTTGAAACTCGTTGTCAAACTTATCCCTAACACCTCAGCCAAAGAAGAGAGTCTATTGTATCTAATACAATTAGATGAGACTCATCATGATGCTACATTAGTCATAAAAACCTAGAAGAAACATGTCAAAGCTCAATACGACAAGCATGTCAAACCACGTGTTTTTTATGAGGGTGATTTAGTTCTCCTTTACGAACAAGATTGTGACTTATTAGGGGTCGGTAAATTCAAGCCCATGTGGCATGGCCCTTATATCATTAAAAAAGTGTTGGAGAAAGTGGATTATGAGTTGGTGGATTATGATGGAATTCCTTTAGGTGAACCCAGAAATGGGCTTTACTTGAAGAAGTATTATGTTTAAAATATTGTTTGCATGAGTGCTTTGTATTTTTAGTGTATCATACTCTAGTGTATGATTTTTCATTTCTTGTTCTCCCTTTAAGTTTCTTACCTTTCCTTGTGCTTGGTTTCTAGATGTCGGTGTCCTCACTACCCTATATGGGATTTGCTAATGGTGCTAGTCACAACACTCAAAACCTAGTGTCTGTTGCATGGGAAAGCTATGCACATACAGATGAGTTGATCATTCTACATGGTGTTTTCCTTGGTTGTGCAACTAATAATATCGTGGAATATAGTGAATTTATTGATTTATTAACCAATTCCATTTCTTTTGGCATATTTCATCTTATTGTTCATCTTGATTCACAACTAGTGGTGCTACAATTGAGTAATGTTTATTCCATCCGAAGTACTACATTGTTACGGGTATACTTGATAATTCACCTCTTAGAAAGACATTTTGATTATATTGAATATCAACATATTCCTAGAGGTCTAAAAACTTTAACATATGCACTGGATAATTGTTTTTTAGACAGCCATTTGTGCCATTTGTAAATCCAAACACACATTTAAAAGACAAGTAAGTTGGTAGGAACTTTATATTATAACATCAAAATTTACAAAAATGTGTTTGTCCTGAGACCAAAATGTCAAAAAGGTGAAGCTCATAGCTTCATATACATAAGCATCAATGATGTTTCTTGCTATAACAAATGACTACCTGTGTCACTCAACAGAACAGTCGACCAATGGATGTTGATACGCCAATTGTATGGCGTTGGTAGCACGGAGGTAACTCATGCACAATAATGTCAGGGATGTTCATGGTCAATCCCTCAAGGTTTTGTTTGATCTCCTTGATATCCTTAGTAACCACCCCTCGCCCCACCACATCACCTATCTCTCTACATATCTGAATAGGATATTATCTTGGAGGTTGAAAAGGCACCACATCTTCATTGTTGAGAGCACTTGATTAGTCTCGGATAAATAAATAAAAAAAAATTATAATTAAAATACCAAAAACAACGTATAATGAAAAACATTCTTCTTACCTATCTCTTCCCACTGAGAATCCTCAGGTAATTCCAAGTTGAGGTCTCCACAGAAGCCAGTCCTGACATATGCATAGTCCTCAACCCTCATCCACTGGAAGAAATCTTGGTCATATGTAACGATTGGCATGCCTCCATGATGAGCCATCAAATTTACCCATATTTTCATTTGAGGATCACGTGGAGCGGGTATTCCCCATTACACATGTTTTAAGCGTAAAAACAGCGACCCTCTCTAGGAAGAAGTATACCAAAATAGATCCATACCCGAATTGTTTCAATCGATCGTTCTTACACTTTGTCAATTGTTTTTTCATTTTTTTTAGAAGACCCTCGCACCAATTGAAAACTCGGGGCTCCATACACTCTATATCATACTAAAAATGTCTTTAAAAACTCGTGGCCACATTCCCTTCCATCCGAGTGATAGTGTAGAGGATAATTCTCAAATGCAAATATTGAACATCCTTTATGGAAACTTTTCCACTATGCTTATTTGTACCTGGTACGCAGTGATGTGCCACATAATAGTCCATGGGTTCACCACCACCTTTTCTTTCTGATAGTGACACCCATGAGCCTCGACGAGATAATCTCTTCAAGAAATAAATTTCATCAATATCTAAGGTGAGTGTATGCACACCCACATGAAAATCTTGTTCATTGACGTCCCACATGTGGACTAAGTACTCCAATAGTCTCAATTGGGCTCTCATGCCCTGAAATTTGAAAACATTGAGCAAGCCACACTCTTGGAGTGCCATGACAGTGCCTGGGTCATTCCCAGCAAATTAATCTTCTTCCTTGTTCTAGCGTTCCCTCCACTCGAGCATAATGACTGATGAAAGCCTGCCAAACAACATTAAAAGATGATTAGGTTCATCAAAATTTAAAAGTTCAAAGTTTTCCTATATCTATTTCTCTTTTAAAATTTTGAGTCATGGTCATAGCAGGGGTTCTCTTTCCCATGGTGTGGTGTCGTCGCACCCTATTTGTGGAACCCCTGTGGTGATTTTCAATCATCGTAGTTCACAATAGGGTGAGCCTGCGACGATCTCAAAGCGTAATAACCCCTAAAAAATTTCCCATAACTCAAAATTGAACAATTAAAAAAGAAAAATTCATCCATGAAAAGAGAGAGGGGAAGAAGAATACCTTCTTGACGGAAGCGGCTCGAGAAATCATCCACCGAGTGCTCCAAAATCGTCACTTGAAATTCAGAGGAAAAAGGGGGTTTTTTGGCACTCGTTGGGTGAAAATGCAAATGAAATGGTAAATGAAATATTTTGACCTATTTTATTCACTTTTTACCATTTTAATTTCAAATTAAATTAATTTTTAAATATTTTTACCTATGCCCTAAACCTAATAAACTTTGCAAAGTGTCTCTATTGCAGGTTGAGAGATCTAAGGACTAGAATTTTGATATGGATCCTTCCTTTTTGGTTGTTTTTGCATGTTTTTATTATGTACATATACTTTTAGGGTTTTTCAGGAAAAACTCTAAGCATGGTTGTTTGCACCCAATTCGTCACCTTGTGAGCAAATAAAAGGTGCTTACATGCCTAGTTGGGTCTTGCTGAGCATGCCAGCTGTAGAGGAAAGGGTTAGAAAAAGAACAACAAAACTATAAACAAGAATTAAACTAATACAAACTAAAATTATGAGCATATGGAAAAAGAAATAACAAAGACAACAAGACCAATATCACCAATGTTTTTAGGCTGATCAATTGATGAAATCAAAGAAAAATGAAGAAAGGGGACTGTGAGTCCCTTCTTTCCCCAATGGAAGGCTCTTGTGCCCTCACAAACTTTCTCTCCTTACAATAAGAAAATGAGAATGATGGTGAAAGAACTCCAAGCACATTCACTCAATGGAGAGGTGAATGGCTCAATGAAATGGTGTCAATGTGTTATTTCCAAGGAGTGAGTCCTTAAAACAATCTAGACAGCATAACATTACATGAAATTCCTTGAGAAAATGATGTTTCTTCATGGATTTTTATAGCATAGCATTGGGTGATTATGTAACTCCTTTGAGGTGTGAAAAGGGGCTCTTTAGGGCTTAATTAGTTCTTTGACCAGCCTACCATGCGGATTCAGCTCAGATTTGGGAGTCAAATCGGCTTGGGAGATGATCCATAAGTGGTTGGGAGGTCGACCAATTCCATAAATGCACCGTTTAGCAGGTTCACGGGTTTTTGCGCCAACAATCGTGCATCGTGCGCGCATGCGCGCATCGTACATTCTTGTTCCGCGCATATGCCTGCGCACCCACCTTCTGTAAAGCGCCCTTCAATTTTTTATTACTTTGTATAGTTTTTTACCCTTTTGCAATGTTGTGAAATTAATTCAGTTCCATGAATGACTTCATTCCTGTTTGACGATGTTGAGTTCTTGTCGCCATGTGCGGACAAAATTTCAGTGATAACAGATGCCCCCTAATGGATGAGGTTAGGAGCATATGTATAGCCGAAATCCATCAATGTTTCTTCTACTGAGAATGTGGTTGTAAGAGAGAGCAATAGTGAGACCATTCAGAGTGATCCGTTGGAGAAGAAAGGAACCGGTAGAACCCGACCTTCCATAAGGTGTGTAACAATATACAACTGTGTACAAATGAGGCGGGCATGCCCCATGCTCGTGTTATGTAACTTTGACAAAAGATGATGGAAGTGTTGGTGTAGATAACTGCAGCGCCCTCGGGGGCAGTAAAAGGCAGAAGACAATTCTGCAAAGGAATATACTCTGAACAATAGGAAATGATCGCGGTAATAAGCTGGGAATATGATGTGGGCATTGATGGCCCTACCAGGTTCAGAGGTCTTCGACAAATGATAAAAAGAACTGCAATAGTCGCAAGGTAAGACCCACCATAAAATGAGAAAGTGTTGGCGTCGAATGTTATGGGGGCCAACGATAGCAGGGAGCAATGGTGTTTCACCCTGTGCCTTCCGAGATCTCTCATTAAATGAAGAATGAGAATCAAGATATTGTCGCCCTTCTGGAAAAAGTGTGCTACTGTCGACAAAAGGGGAACGCGACTCCCAGAAGCAAAGGGCTTCATATAATCTACTGAGGTGAGGAAGTGGCAGAGGTACATAGATGAAGTCAAGAAGTGGGAAGACTCAAGACTGCCCTTGGTTGGAGAGTATATGATATAATGAGTGGTTGCAACCGTGTGACGAGGTCGAGTGTCAGGGGGACACCAAGACTGAGAAGAAGTTGTGCCATAGGCGGGACAAGGTGAACAAATTCAGAGGGTAGAGGTAAGTAACCTGAGTAGTACTCCGAAGATATGGACGATGTCGGCAAGGGTAGATGAGAAGTAATACTCCAACCAAGGGTGACATGGGTTGTGCGTGGACAAAAATGAAGCAAGTCGCCAATGGTGACGACAAAAGAAAATGTGAAGGCTGGAAATAAAGGCGTTGGTACAATAAATAATGAATAATTTGGGAAAAATGTACAAATACAGAAACGGGTGCCCCAGTGTGAAATGAGTGCCCAGGGAGGGCAGAAATTTCTTGAAAAACAGATGAAGGGTGGGGGCCCCATTGGTGAGTTTCTGTATGAGGTAGGTGAAATGAAGATAGGTTCGCAGATGGACAAACTGATGGTGGATGAAATGGAGGGTTCATGATCCTCCGGAGGTGCAGGTAAAAAGAATAGAACCATAAAGAGATGATCTGGGAGTCCATATGGGAAGCAAGCAAAATGAGGAGAAGAAGTATGTGGTTGATGCACAACATGATGAAAGACTATCGGGACTCCCATCCCTAAAGGGTAATGAAGAACAGCATGAGTGTCAAAAGTGCCAAAAGGTTCTATGAATGGGACAACTCCTGTGGGTAAGAAAGCTACCGGGTAACAGTACCGTAGATGCAAATGGAGGTGTGAGTACTGCAGAGACAGGAATGATGATCCTAAAGGAAAATATCAGAGGGTGTGACTGGAAACGGAAATGCAATACAATGGGGGAGACTACATGCCAGTGCTGAATATATATACCTGAAGGGATGATGTCGGTGACCGATGAGCAAGTACCTACGCACATGACAACCAAATACCCAAAGTGAACTATATCTGAAGAGAATCAAATATATGAGCATGTATTTGACAAATGTGACTATGCGCGTGCATACCTGACCATGATATGGAAAAAAGGGCGCCCCGGGGGCCTAGGACGAAAAGTGACCCAGGGACTGTCGTGATGTAGGCGGCGGGATGTTGATCCCGTGGCTGAAGACGGTTTGAAAAATGGACACCGTGGGCTCCCGGAATGGTGAGTGGAAGTTTGGAAAAAGGCCTATATATAGTTGTAGGGCCCACATTGCCACCTCATTTGTACCTGCTGCTACAGTGATTGGACGAGAATATTACAGAGGAGATTTGGAGTTTCAGGGAGCACGAGGTATCCGATCGATGGTGTGTGAGTATCAGGTTAGTGGTCTGATCATCCTGCATAGAAATAGGTTTCCAATTTTTGGGCAGGGTAGGTACGGGGGGTCGTATAGAGGTTTTGAGGGGATTTTGTATGGGGTGTGGGCCCACATGCGCGGGCGATCCGGTGGAAGGCACGCATAGGTGCGTGCCTGTCCATCGAATGTACGTGCATGAGTGCGTGATAGAAGGATTTTACGGTGCACCTTAGGGGCGCGCATGTGAGGTGGACATGCGCGCATTAGTGCGCGCCTGTCAGGTGGACAGTCGCGCTCTTGAGCGCGGTTGTGAGGATGGACAGGCGTGCTCAGGAGCGCGGTTGTGAGGTTGGATAGGCGCGCTCAGGAGCGTGCCTATGTAGTGAACAGGTGCACTCAGGAGCGCGCCTATGTAGTGAATAGGTGCGCATATATGCGCGCCTGTATAGTGAACAGGCGTGCATATGTGCGCGCCTGTGAGTAAAAAAACCGCGCCTATGAGGCAAGGTTGAAGGGTAAAAAATGAGTCTTTTTTATGCATTTGATGGTTGCATAAGCTGATATAGGACTCTGTGGTGTGTGCAGGTGGCTAGCAGTGACTATGGTTGTTCGGTGGTGTGAGCGAGACTGGTCGCAGTTGCGAGAGGCTATGGCCAATGCGGGGCCTGAGGTGCAAGTGACTTTAGCAACCTGTGGGTTGCTAAAGTTTTTTAAGTGTCCGTTGATACGGACACAGGAGTATTTACTTCAGTTCCTGCTCCAGATGTGGAGCCCAAAGCTGCATTGCTTCCTCGTGCGAGGAGAGCAGATCCCCTTCACTGTGGTGGAGGACGTATATTTTTTGACTGGGCTCCCCTTCCAGGGAACGCCTCTACCGGTAGAGCCCATGCTGCCGATGGATACACCCCTGGCTACGATTGGCATGCGATACTACTCAGGCTTGGACTTTATGTCAGGGACGGTGGTGAGCATGAGCACTATAGACTCCCTGATGCATCGTTGCATAGTGGCGATGATCGTACGTGTATACGGGTCACTGGCGACCCAACGGATTAGTGGTGTCCAGCTGTTGGTGTTGGAGAGGGTGGTGGTGGGCCGTGATCGGTTCACATGGGGGTTGACTCTGCATGTGTGGATGATCATGCAGTTGGACCGTTGTCGGTCCACGGGTGCCGAGGAGTTCACATTCGGCTCGATCCTGGTAGTCTGGTTTTTAGAGAGGGTGCTTATGTTGCGCCCGAGGGTTCTACTAGAGGCGCCAGGGGCATGAGAGCCACGCTTGAGGCGGTGATCATCAGTTTTGGTTCGCCACGGTGGTGGCGAAAATGGCCACTATTTTTTGGTGTACGTGGTGCAGATATGGCGGCAGATGCCGCAGGTGATACTGCAGTACCCCTATGCATGGGTTGACTTCCGGGGGGACCCGAACATGGTGCTGCCTCCTGGGGAGGATTTTGACCATCGAGGTATGTTGAGTATTGTTTATGTTTTTTATTTATGTTATCGTTTGAGATATCAGTTCATATGTATGTGATATAGATGTTGATACGAGATTTTGTTTGTTTGTTTGTTGCGTATGTAGATGTGTCACCTCGCGGGCGCGAGGTGGAGTTGCAGAGAGTGTCGGTTCAGTGAGAGCCAGAGAGACTGTTGCGCGGAGAGAGGCGTCAATGGGATGAGGCCGCCGGGCGACCAGTAGAGCCTGAGAGGGCAGCGAGGAGGCGTCGATTTGATGACCCTGGTGTGGGGCCATCACACGCTCATCCGGCGGCAGCCGGAGTAGATTTCGATGATATATGTCGTCGTCTGGAGACGGTGTTACAGGACGTGCCTGAGGGCATGTGGATCCGCATCTAGGACGAGAGGTTCCTGGAGCAGTGTATAGGAGTACCACCACCATGGCGGAGTATAGTGCGATGAGCATTTGTGCTTGTCGCGATGACAAGTGGACGCCTACCGCCGAGGCAGGAGGGTCCTATGGGTGGTCCTCCACCACCGCCTGGGGTAGGTGGAGGTGGGCCACCACCTCCTCCTGAGGGAGGAGCAGGTGGGGGTGCGATAGAGGCACCCTGATGTATGATGTATACCTTTTTGATTGTATATAGGCTGGTGAGCCGATTTTTGTACTGAGGTGCGGCACTGGCCTGCGGGCATATGTATTTTTTGTATGTAAACATTTGGATGGCCTGATGGGCCGATATATATATATATATATATATATATATATATATATATATATGAGTATACATATTTTGAGATCCTGATGTCGTTTACATATGTTTTTGTTAATGATGATGATGTCTATTTTATCTATATGTTGTGACAGGATGTATGAGATGTTCTATGTATGTGTAGCTTGATGTGATATATGTCAATCTAACACCATGTTAGCCATTTCATCTGTTGTTTGATTAAATTGTCTTGGAATATGTGTAAATGTGATGGAATCAAAATGTCGAGATAACAGTCTAACCTGCAGGTATTTGCGAAAGAGGCACAGATCGCGTACACGGTAAACATTGTTGAGCTGGAGAATGACTAGTTGAGAGTCGAAGAAGACGCTAAGGTGACGAATATGAGGACGCTGGGCGTCGGCCAGGAGGCCGATGACCGCAGTGTATTCGGCTTGGTTGTTGGTTGCTGGTCCCAAACAGATGTCGCTTGAATGTAGCATTTCATGTGAGGGGGTATATAAAGCCCAAGCTGTCGAAGCGAGATTTTGTGTCCAACAGCTGGCGCCGTCGGCATAACCAATGTGGTAGGTTGGTGGAGGAAGAATCTGTCAATAGCACAAAGGATAGTTTAGATGAGAGGGTAGGAGAAAAAATATTAAAAACACTAAAAAGAAGAAAAAGTAACCTAAAGTAGAATGACTACTTCTAAGCATAAAATTTCTTGAGATATAACCCATTGACGGGTTCCTTGAGGGAGAGGCCTTCGAGGGAGGCCAGGATGTATGCGCCTTTGGTGAGGCAATGTTGGATGATGTAAGGGCCATGCCAAAGTGATTCGAATTTTCCATGGCCAAAGGTATCATGGGCGATATCATAGGCCAGGACGAGGTCGCCTTCGCAGAATGATCGAAGGTTGACATGGTGATCAAAGGTAGCCTTGGATCGTTTTTTAGCTGCCTCATTGTTCTGTAATGAAGATTGGTGATCTTCATCCAGTGACTCCAAGTTCAGCAAGCACTTCTCCATCGGAGCAGTGTCGGGTAAAATCTCAATTGCGGTGTGGAGGGTGGGGATTTCGCACTCGATGGGAAGAGTTGCCTCGACCCCATGTGTTAACTCTAAAAAACGCACCGGCATTTTTGAAGGAAAGATGCCTAATCTTGTAGGAAAAAATTTTCCAGCTTCTCTAGATCCAAATCCAAATCTGATTGCATCATTGGAAATCTTATGATCTGTAGTTAAAAATCGATTATTTGAACGTGTAAAACAGACATTCCACGGCTGAGAAAATTGATTTTTACCAAAGGCAATTTTTGCTGGAAATTCTGACTTTCGGTGGTTTAGGCGAACAGGACGATTGTTCATTAACCACCGAAAGCTGCGCTTTCGGTGGTAAATTCGCACAGAATCTTTCCAGTCAACCACCGAAAGCCTGTTTTAACCAGAATTTTCGAAATTTCGCCCTGATCAGGAATTTTTGAAGCATAATGAGATAAAACCTCTTGGAATAGACATGTGGTGAATTATCAAGACCAGCACAACAGTTAGTTTTGACAAATGGTGGAGAAAGGAGGTGTTTCAAAGGATATGGACAATTTATGTTGAACAGAAAATTAGGATATTCTGCCACCTCAACAAATTCGAATTTGCCTCTTAGAAGAGTCACTAGTCAGCCTTGGGAGGCTGTGCTTCACTTCACCAACAGTTAACAAGAGAAAGAGATCATGAAATCTGGGATTGACCTCATTCTTGGGGATTATCCCACATATTTGGCAACTGAATTTTGACTTGCTATTTTTAGATGATTTGATCCATGTTTTCAGGATTTGAAAACTGTTTGTAAAGGCTATAAAGCCTAGGAACTCAGTTTGATAAAGGGTTTGATTTTGGATACAGGAATGCTCTTTTGTACTCAGACTTTCTATGCTAATACAGATCACAGGTTCCTTTCAGCTTTGATTGTCAGCTTTTCACCTTTTCTTCTGCATTATTATCTGTGTTGTCAAGCTTTGAATGGCTTTTATCCCATTGTTTAGCTCATAACTCGATAATAAGTCTTTCGATTGTCTCTTAGACCCTTCTTTGCACTGGTTTAGTGATAATTTGTTCTCCACCCACTTTAAATCCACTTGCTGATTAATCAATTCTTGAGAGCACTGTCTATTTGTTTATCATTTTCATGTTTGAATGTTTTAAGCTGCATTGAGTTGTCCCATTGATCCACCTTCATAAAATACAAAAAACATCCATTTCTTAAGTTACCAAGCACCTCTGGTTTGCAACCACAGAGGGTTTCTTGGAGTGATAACACCATGGACTAAATGAAATGGTATGAAACATGTAGTGGTATTTACTTTCATTCGATAAGACTATAACGCGGAAAATAACATATGATGCCAATTGGTTTTATGTTTATTAACCGTGCGCTGTAAAATGGTCTTGAGGACTTTGTTCACTGCCTCGACCTATCCGTTTGACTGAGGGTAATATGGTGAGGCAAACTCGTGAGAGAAGCCTAACCGAGATGAGAGTTCGACGAAGATCTCATTCTCGAAGTGTTTCCCATGATCGGAAACAAGTTGTACTGGGACTCCAAAACGAGATATGACGTGATTAAAGAAAAAACGTGTTGTCGTGTCAGCGGTGTTGTTGAAAGTGGGCATAGCTTCGGCCCATTTGGTGAAGTAATCAATGACGACAACAATGTATTTGTGACCATTGCTGGAGGGGGGATTACAAGTCATAAAGCCGATGCCCCATTTACAAAAAGGGCCCGTGGTAATGACAGGGTGAAGAAGAGTGGGGGGAACTCGAGCTTTGTTGGCGTAGAGATGACATTGCTCACATCGTTTCACGGCATGAATGAAATCGTGAAATAAGGTGGGCCAAAAGTAACCGGCTTGGATAATATTCTGAGCCGTGGATATACCCGAAAGATGGCCCCCACAAGCGTCACTGTGGCAGTTGTTTAAGACTCTGTCGGCCTCGTCAATAGTCAGGAAACGACGAAGAATGGTGTCGACGCCCCGCCAATATAGGATGTCTCCGATGAGGAGATAGTAGGGGGCCTAATGGCGAATACGCCAGAGATCATCTCGTGATTGATGGTTACCGAAATTTTGAGTTCGTAGGTAGACGAGGAGGTCGCCATACCAAGGATCATCGGAAGCGATGTAAAAGAGATGTTCGTCAGGAAAGTCGGTATTGACGGGGGCACTGGTGATGTCATAGGGAAGGGTCGTGACAAGTTCGGCGAGAATGAGGGCCTTCTTACTCTTGGGTGTTGAGAACTCGAGGTCGTATTCCTGGAGAATAACGATCCATCGAGCGAATTTGTCGTTAACTTGTCGACGGCTGAGCAAATACTGCATAGGGTTGGAATCTGCGATGACCTTGGTGGTGCGAAGCAGAATGTAATGGCGCAGTTTTTGGACTGCAAGGACAACTGCAAGAGCAAGTTTATCTTCGTGTTTATACTTCAAGGGTGGCCCTGAGAGGTTCTTACTAACGTAGTAAATGACATGTTCATGATTTTCATCTCCGAGCTGGACGAGGACGTTGGCTATTGATACCGCTGATGCTGATACGTAGAGGATGTAGTCGCGATTGTAGTCAAGTGCACTAATCAAAGGTGCATTGGAAAGTGCTGCTTTAAGATCGTCAAATGACTGTTGGGCATAGTCGTCCCAGTGAAAAGGGATGTCGTGACGTAGTAAGCGAAGGAAATCATGCGTGTGTATGGCGTAATCAGGAACAAAGTGTCTAAGAAAGTTAGCTTTGCCCTGGAGACTCTGAAGTTGTTGTAAATTCCAGGGAGGTGGAATTTCGGTGATTGCTTTGACTTTGAGGGGGTCCACGATGATACCTCTTTGGGAAATGATAAAACCGAGGAGGCACCCTATGGTGATGCAAAACACACACTTGAGAGGGTTCAAGTGGATGTTGTACTGGTGACACCGTGAAAAGATGATTCGTAAATCATCGAGGTGTTGGGTGCGTTTCTTGGATCGAGCAGTGAGGTCGTCCAAGTATGCGAGGATGATTTCAGCCAGATCGTGAAAGATGTATGTCATCGCCCACTGAAAAGTTGCACCGGCATTTTTTAAGACGAAAGGCATGACACGATATGCGAAGGTACCCCATGGGGTAATGAATGTAGTTTTATATTGATCGATTGGGTGAATTTGAATTTGGTTATAGCCAGAGAATCCATCCATAAAGGAGAGAGCCTCGTGACCAGCGCAGTCGTCGATAATTTGATCGATGAAAGGCGTTGGAAAATTTTCTTTTGGACATGCGTTATTGAGATCACGAAAGTCTGTGCAAACGCGGATGGTGCCTTGTTTTTTGTCGACGGGTACAGGGTTGGAAACCCATGAAGTGTAAGTGATGGGATAAATAAATCCGGTCGTACGTAATTTTTCAATTTCGGCTTTGATAGCCGCGGCCTTGGATGGGTGTAGCGGTCGCTGTTTCTGGAAAACTGGTGTGATGTCAGGCTAGGTGTCAATGCGATGCTCAACAATAGAGGGGTCAAGGCCAAGAATCTCTGTGTATGACCAGGTGAAAATGTCCCGATATTCCTAGAAGAGGGCTTTGTATGCGGCGATTTCCTGTGGAGTGCAAGCGGCTCCAATGATGATTTCTTCGACGATGCCCTTTTTAATGGAAATGTCGATTTTAATGGTGGGGGAAATGTTAGCCAGATTTCCTTCTTCAAAAGTGTCGGGGGTAGGAATGGGATTGTTGAACCAATCGATAGGCCCGGATGGGATGAAATCTTTGGTTTCGACCGCGTAAATGGGGTTTTGGTTAGGAGGCATGAGGGCTTCCTGTGGAAGGAAGAGAGCACGATGATGTAGTGTGTCCCAGGGAGAGTCTGGGTGTTGTAGCTCTTCTAGTATTTCCTCGTCGCATTGGAAACGTCGGGAATACAAGGGGTCGTGAGGAGTGATCTCAGCGCTATTGTGATTGCCCCCTGCTAGAGAAGCAAGGGGAGTGGTGTGAGTAGATGGTGAGGTTTCACTCGACATGAACCATACGTTGAAGTACTGAGGAGCACCCGTGGTGGTTGGGTGGATAATATCCATAGGGGAATGAACAGGAGAGTTGGGGGGATTGTGGGGTGAATCCTCAGAGATGTCATTAAAGAACCATGGAGGCATTGGAAGTTCCTCGGGCTCGGGAGAAATGACATGAAGACCTGCTACTGACAAGGGAAGGTCATTGGTCGTCTCTGCGGGTTGACGAAGTAGGGCCAATTGACATTGCCGATATGCAAGGATCATCAAACACTGGTATGTAAAGTGAGTTAATGAATCGCAGAGAGAGCAAGGGCATCTCATATGTTCATTGACTGTAGTGGTGACATAGCGAATGTCAGTGATGTTCGAAGAGGACGTGGCAGGGCGTGGGTTGTTCTGGAAGTTTTGGTGTACAACAGCTAATGTTTGCCGAAAGCATGGTAGTGATGGGAAATGATGGGTGTAATGGCCATACTCTGAACATATAGCACACACGAATTTGGTCCTCAACCCTTTACTACTGGAAGGTTGGGTGGTAGCGGGAGGACTAGTAGTAGTGACGGGTGTTGTGGGCGTTTGATTGAGGGGAATCAAATTATGTAACTCAGGTAGAGATGGGCAATTATTGGTTTGGTGACCCTCTTTCTCACAGAGTGTGCAAGGTGGTGGGATGTGTGGAGGAAGTGGAAAAGTGGGCTCCTTCTTTTTTCTCCTGCCCCCAACTGTAGCAGGGGGGGTAGGGAGTATGGGGGTAGTGGGGGTGAGGACGGGAATTGTCATGGGGAGGCCTTATTGTGGGGGAAGGGATGGGCGAGGGACCATCTCAGGTGGATGTAAATACCACACTGGGATTGCTAACACCATATTTGGTAGTGTGAGTGTTGCGGCTACCTGGAAATATTCGATACCGGGTGGAGGGTAAAAGAAGGGAATTTGAGTGAGGGGTTGGGGAACTGTCTCCAAAATGGGACTATGCCCCTGAGGGGATGTGGATGCGTGGACTGTTGGGTCCGACGAGTACGCAGGAGGCTCTGGATGGAGTGGTTCTGTGACTACTGAGACGTCAGGAATGACGGAAGCCTCCTGAGGAGGAAGAGTATCCTCCGTGTGAGTTCCGTTAGATGTGATGACGCATACTTGATTAGGGGGCAAGAGTGGTGGTGCTCCATGGTACGTCCCTAACAAAGATGGATCTTTGAAAATCCCAGGACCCATCTCAACAAGTGGATATGCGTCTTTGTTGGTGTGAATGAGAGGAAGAATATTATCGAGGTTGGCAGATGGGTTAGGCTCATAATGTGAGACTTGGTCGATGGTTACAATCTTTCCGTTGTGGGGGAACATGAGTGTACGAAGGACGGATGATGCCACTGCCTTCATAGCATACATGTAGCTACGTCCGAACAAGATATTGTAATCGAGTGGGGCGTCGATAACTTTGATGTCAATGAGAATAGTTTTTCCCCCGAGTTCAACGGGGACATTTTGGAAGAGCCCTTCAGGAGATGATGGTCGTCCGTCATAAGCTCGTAAGGTGATAGAGGAGGCTATGAGTTCCGGGGAACCAAGTTTCTTCCATACTGTTTTGGACATGATGCATGTAGATGCACCTTCATCGATGATACACTGATGAACGGTGATGTTCCGTATTTTTACTGGTAGTTGAATAGCAACCAAGGCGGGAAGACGAGGTTCGCTATTGTCAAGATCGAAGGTGATGAATCGAGTATCGGCAGGGTCGACTGCCCCCAAGGTGGAAAGTAGTGATTTTCGTTGCATGGGACAGGTCTGGAGAACTTCCAATACTGACATGGTGGTCAGGGATTGTGCTAAGTCATCTACCAAGCTATAATTATGAGTTGCCCTAGCCTGTGGGTTGTGAACATTCATTCGCAAGGGGATGCGAGCGATGCGTAATGGTGGTTCAGCGAAAGGGCGAGGGATCACCAACGGGGGTCCCGTCAGTGTAGGGTTTGTCTCTGGAGAGGTAGGAGTAGACTCAGCTGGCGTGTGATACTGACGATTGCACGTTTGCAGAAGGATTTCTTCCTCACTGGTGAGGAGGATTGTATGCTCTACTGGATTGTTAGGGTTATGGTATTGGCCCACCTGAGGTGGGGGATGCTGCGTGTCTTGTTGGGTGTTTATCACACCTTGATGTGGGATAGGGTTTTGCGGCACGGCGGGAGGGGGTTGTTGCACATACTGTTGTGGTGCCTACTGAGGGGAAGTTTGTGTAGGGGTATGGGGAAGACTCCCTGAGTCTTTCAATCGTTTGAAATCAGCGATCTGGGGGCAATGGTGAGTGTAATGACCGAACTCGCCACAAAGAGTGAAAGGGTGGATGGTTTTAACATTATTTCACCCGGGGCATTTGTTGTTATTGCCCCCTTGGGGGTTTGGTTCCCTTGGTTCTGATTGCCCCCAGTGGGTTGGTGCTGTGGGGGTTGATTCCCGCCTTGATCCGGGTTGTTGTTATTCCTATTCCATCCTTTCTTCTTGGCATGGTTCGAAGGGTTGGCTGTGTTCAATTGTTCAAAATTTTGGTACTGTTGAGAAGTAGAGGGTTGAACAAAATTTACCCCCGCATGAGGATGTGGGGGAGCCATGGGTTGTGGAGGACCAGGAAACGGGAAATATGGATTTTGCGGTGATACCGATCCATAAGGTACATAGGAAGGCGTAGTGCTCTCACTAGTACTATAAGCTGACGTTGAGGGAGTACCACTATTTGTGGGAATAGGTGGATGTATGGGAGGTGTCGGTGGTGGTCCACTGATGGGTGGAGGTATAGCAACAGGATATGGCTATTGATAAGGGGGTGGGGGGTAATAAGAAATGCCCCCATATGTCGGTGGGTATTGGGGTGTTCCATACATCGGTGGTGGTTGGGGTTGTGGACTATGGTGTGTGGTGGCCCCTATTAGTCCGTAGGCTGAGTGCGACATCCCAGGTTTGTCTTGGCCAAATGGCACAGGTTTTGGAAGATCAGGCAGTACCGTGTATAAGTACCCTGACTGTGCGTAGATAAGGTCATACTGTTGACCCTGCTAATAGCTTCCTCTTCAGATTGTGGGAAGGTGGAAGCGACATATTTACCAAGGAGAGAGACAAGAGATCTGAGAAACCAGTCAAGGCATTGTTGCTTGGTGGTTTCTGCTTTACACAAACTACGTCGCCTACGCCACTCATGAATGTGGTCAGCGATGTGGGTGGATGAGGTTTGTTTGAAGTTAGACAGTAGTTCTAGACCATTGTCATGGTGGATGGGTAATTGGAAAAATGTCAAGAAGGCTTTGGCCAATGACTCAAAGGTCCCATGGGACCCTGATTTTTCTTCGACATACCATTTGGCTAATGGGCCAGTAAGTGTGTGCTGAAATAATCACAATCTGATGGAATCATCCATGATGCTATTGGAAGAACACCATAGATGAAAGGTCATGACGTGGTTGGCAGGGTCATCCCCTGCCTTTCCTTCAAACTTTGGTATGTCCGAAGGAATTTTGGTTGGCATTGCAGGCCATGTGGCGTCATGCAATATAGGATCATTGGTGAGATTGGTGAGATCCGGTATGTTGAGAGAGGCCAAGTATGGCATCTGTAGTGGGGTGGGAGGATTATCTCCAGCCATAGTGTGTTGTGAACCTTACCCTTGATGGGGACTAGGTGGGTTGGTGCTCCCTCCTTGAGAGGAAGTGGGTCCCCCACTTTCGTGCAAAGGAGAGCGAGTGAATGTATGACCTTGGGAAGTAGACCCAAGTAAGGTAGAACCAAGCAAAGTCGATCCTAAGATAGTAGCACTCACAGGAGTGTGTGAAGGAGGTACCGATGAGCGGGTACGACCAGATAATCCCCCTAACATAGGAGGGAGGTTGAGCAAGCGTCATGAACGATGGGGGTTCTGTGGTTCCCCTATGATGTCAGACTAGTTATGTGAATGTGTGCACAAAGTGCTGAGAGAAATATATAGAAACAAGAGTCTTTGTTGTGACCGTTTACACAATATATATATATCAAAGTCAAACTGTAATCAGATGTGCATCATACATAAATGAGAAAGAAGCATATATGTGGGTAAGAGGGTTTTGTCTGCGTGAGGGAATCAAAAGAAAGGAAATGCTCGTGTCCTAGAAGACGTAGCGTCCTTCCTCTCAAAGAGCACTGGACCTTCCAATAGTACTCAACAGTGGGGTCTGAAGTCATCGGCTGAGACACTAGTGAGGGATGAAACAATTGGTTATAATGAGGGGTAGAGGGGGCATATCCTGAAAGATCTGGCGATATTTCCCAATAGCCACACAAAATCCAATCAAGGTGCAATTGCAGCCCACAATCGCCACTTGGGTAGATGTCCTAAAATTGGTCACTAGGTACCTCGATCACAGTGCGGCATTTAGATTTTAGGCCTAAGAAATGGGTCACGGTCTGGATCCCGTCCAAGAGGTGGGTGCCTCAAGGGGGGACGCACAGAACAACTGGACCTCGGCCTTCGACCCTTCACGGGTATCTCCCTGCCTTATGGTGATTGGAACACTGGACTTGGAGGATTTTAAGTTCCCTAATTGACAACCTCTATGTTTGAAAATGTGAGAACCAGATAACGGGGAGTTATTTGGATGCCTATCCCCAATATCCTACCTAGACTAAAATTTTATTTTGGCACCTCCTCTGGAGGAAAACTT
>ML815256.1:104428-123428 GCA_009831015.1 Picea engelmannii | reverse complement strand
ACAAGACAGATCTCCATACCTTCTCAACTATTACTACTCATCCTTCCTCCCTAACCTACTTCCATCTCCATTCCTATCCTTCCTATGCTAGACTATTTTGGAGCGTCAACTATATTGACCTAACTCCAAATAGAACCCGTAAGAGAAAGTGTCGCTATCTCAACCAAACTTCCCTAGCAGGCATCTGACAGTCATCATCACACATCTTGGGGAGCGTGAACTAACACCGTCCTCCCATGACTTCAGGTTTCGGAGGATACATGGTGGGAAATGCCTCCACCCCTCCTAATCGTAACTAGAGTCCACACCCTACAATGGAATATACAGTGGCACCGTGTTGCTGGGGGTTTTGTCATCGTTTATTCAGTTTTGAGCAGTGTCATCACCTGAAATCATGCACTGGTCCACATATCATAGTAATGCATCCAAACCAATATAATTTCACATACAATATTCATACCATAGTGTTTCTTGGTTAGTGGTCATGATATCCACTTTCATCATATTTATCCTTTGGCTATTTCATAGCCCATAACCTTCAGATTAGTATGTAACACAAACTCATACATTTCTATGCATTATCATCATGTAATTGCATACTATCATCATTTCAATTTGGTATCCCTGTACTGATAAATTAACATCAAAGTTTTCCAGTTAGAAATAGATCTCATAATATCCCATAATTCAATTTCGACACCCATTCATAAGATTATCATTTACCAAAATAGATTGCATCATATCTAACATCATTCTAATAGTATTTAAACATTCATAAAATTCTTCATTCTCACAATATGTCGCATCATATACATCATCATAAATAACATTTAAACATTTGTAAAATTTACATTCACATAGTAGATCACATCATATACATCATCATCACTAACATTTAAACATTCATAAAAGTTCATAAATTTTTAAGTTTAAGTGTATCACTTAATAGTTTCACTGTGACTAGAAAATAAATTATATAGACCTCAGGTAATCATGTATGTCTAATTCAAAAGGTGGTGTTACATACACCCAACCTTCAAGAAACATGTTCTCGAGGTGGTCAAAAAAGTGAGGGATAGTCTCTCCATAGTGTCTCGACGTCTTCCCAAGTAGCAGATCCTGGACTATACTTGTCCCACTGGACCTTAACTTGGTCTACCAGACGGTTCCTGAGTTGTTGGACTCTACGGTCCAATATGTGTAATGGTTCTACCGAGAGGGTTCCCACATCTGATGCCTGCAATTCCTTCCAATTTATTTTATGTGATTCATCAGCAACATAATGACGTAAAACAGATGCATGAAATACATTATGAGTTTTATGCAAGTGGGGTGGCAGTACGAGACAATATGCAACGGGTCCAATTTTCTCTTGGATTCTGAATGGTCCTATAAATCAAGGTGACAACTTTTTCCCCTTCCCAAACTGTATGGTACTCTTATTAGGCCTGATACGAATGAAAACCTGGTCTCCCACTTCATAACCTCGGTCGGTCCTGTGTGCATCTGCATAGCTTTTATGCCTATCCTGTGCTTCCTTTAGTCTCTGCCTAATTTGAATCACTTGTTCTTCCATCTCCTGAATCAATTATGGCCCAACTGTTACTCGTTCTTCTAGTCTATCCCAACTCAATGGCGTTCTGCATGGCCTCCCATACAAAGCTTTGTAGGGTGGCATTCCAATGGAGCTATGATAATTGTTATTGTAGGCAAACTCTACCAAAGGTAGGTACTTCTCCCACTATATTTGATTATCCATTACATACGTCCTAAGCATGT
Source organism: Picea engelmannii (assembly GCA_009831015.1). Taxonomy (NCBI): domain Eukaryota; kingdom Viridiplantae; phylum Streptophyta; class Pinopsida; order Pinales; family Pinaceae; genus Picea; species Picea engelmannii. The sequence continues at coordinate 121,649 of ML815256.1, read as the reverse complement.
CTTCCATGACTTGATTTACTCTCTCAGTTTTCCCATTTGTTTCAAGATGATAAGTTGTGCTTAATTTCAACTGAGTCCCCAACGCTGACTGTAAACTTGTCCAAAACCTAGAAGTGAATCTGGAGTCCCTATCTGAAATGATCTTCTTAGGTATCCCGTGCAAATGGATAACCTCGCTTACAAACACACGTGCCACATTAGTGACATCGTAAGTGTCTCTAACCGAAATAAAATGAGCACTCTTGGTTAACTTATCCACTATCACAAGAATGGCATTGTGTCTATGGGATGTGAGCGGAAACCCCACAAAAAAATCCATAGAGAAGACTTCCCACTTGGACATAGGAACATCATGTGGTTGTGGGAGGCCTGCCAGGTGATGGTCATCGGCTTTCACTTATTGACATTCTAGGCACTTGGCGACGAAATGGAATACATCACGCTTCATGCCTACCCAAAAGAAGAGTTTCCTTATATCTGCGTACATCTTCTTCACACCCGGATGTGCACAATAAAGTTCTCTATGGGCTTCCTTCAGTATGGTGCTTCGAATATCCCCATTCTCAGGGATGTACATCCTTCCTCGATATCTTAATAGTCCGTCTGTTTCCAGACTATATCCTTCATACTTTGGGTCTAACTGCCTCCCGCTCTGGAGGTTTGAAGTAACCTTTAAATACCAACTGTCTCCTAGGAGTTGTGTCAACACATGTTCCCTCATATTGACCTTTAAGGTTACCAAGGAGAAGATACATGGTCTCCTACTCAAGGCATCTGCAACCACATTTTCCTTTCCCTTGATGTACGAAATACAAAAATCGTACTCACTCATAAACTCACTCCATTGCCTTTTCCTGGAATTTAGATCTCTTTGAGTGAAGATATGTTTTAAACTTTGATGGTCCATTTTGAGCTCAAAGTTTTGTCCCACAAGATAGTACCTCCAAATTTTCAGAGCTAGCATTACAGCTGCCAACTCTAAATCATGAGTCCCATATAACTCTTCGTGTTTCTTCAACTTCCTTGATGCATAGGCTATCACTCCTCCATACTGCATTAGCACGGCCCCCAACACTTGCTTCAAGGCATCTGTGCAGACTGTGAATTCCTTTTCCATATCCAGCACTCGTAGAATTGGTGCACTATTTAGTAACCTATTAAGCTCAATGAATGCACTATCACACTCTTCTGTCCATTCATACCTGACCCCCTTATGCTGCAAGGTGGTCATGGGTTTCGCTATTTTGGAGAATCCTTCCACAAATCTCCGATAATAACCTGCTAGCCCCATGAAGCTTCTCACCTCATGGTCATTTTTCAGCACTAGCCACTCCATAATGGCCTTTACCTTTTCTAGGTCCACAGAGATTCCTTTATCGGAAATGATATGACCTAAATAGTGGATCTCTTTTTGGAAGAAGGAACACTTTGACAACTTCCCATATAATTTATTCTCCCTTAGGCAGGACAACACTACTCGTAGGTGTTCCTCATGTTCTCTTTCATTCTTGGAATAGATGAGGATGTCATCTAGAAATACTTGTACAAAATGGTCTAAGTACTTTCGGAATACGCCGTTCATGAGGCTCATGAATACTGCTGGTGCATTAGTCAATCCGAAAGGTACTACACAAACTCGTAATGTCCAAACCGAGTTCGAAAGGCAATTTTTGGGATATCACCTTCCTTAATCCTTAATTGATGATACCCTGATCACAAATCGATCTTTGAGAATACCGCTACTCCTTTCATCTGATTGAAAAGGTCATCTATTCGCAGCATTGGGTACCTATTTTTCACTGTAGCACGGTTCAAGTCCCTGTAGTCTATACACAGTCGTAAGGATCCATCCTTCTTCTTTACAAAAATTATTGGTGTGCCCCAAGGTGAGACACTAGGCCTTATTAGCCCTAATTCCAGTAACTCTTTCAACTGCATTTGCAATTCACAAAGTTCTAGCACTGTCATCTGATATAGAGTCTTGGAGATTGGTTATTCACCAGGTTTTATCTCAATAGTAAAATTGACGCAACCTCCCCTCGACGGGCGGTCACGCTACCAGGACCTTCGCTTTTCATGGGCCCAAAGAACCCAACGGTTCTCCTTCCTTCCTATTGGATTCTCTAACCCCACAGTTCACTCCCCTTGGTTCACTTCTTCCTTACTTCGGGGGTCGAAGCCTCACTTCTCGCGCTCCCAATCACTCGGGATCCCAGCTCCCGATACCCGATGTACCGAGGTGCTGAGACTTCACAGTCCCGAAGTCTCACGGCGTCGCTTCCCGTGAATCCCAAATAAAACCTCTTCGACTTCCGAGGCCCGAGTCGTCGATACCCGAGTATCGTTATTTTTCCCCCTCGTGAGTTCGCAAATTACACGGTCAGTTACTTGCCTTTCAACTCCCGAGGCCCGACGTCCCGAGAGTATGTGCCACATGTCCCTCTGAAAGTCGACGCTTCCGCGGAAACGGGAAATCACTACCGGCGATATCGACGTGCATGGAGCTCTTGCCCTCGCCAACCCCGATATACCGATAAGCGATGCAACCAGGTTCTCCTTGCGCTTGAAGGTGAAATCTTTCACAAGACTTCAAGTCGTCGGTTCTCTTCCTCTTGAAGAGTCCTTCGCTCCGATACTTCCCCGATCGGGATTCACCTAGACCTATTCCACTATACTAGCTGGGAACTCTTCCTCCTGAGTTTTTCACCAACTGTTCACTCAGGACCCTTCTAAACTCAATTATTCCATAAGATCACGTACACATCATATGAAATAAGTAAGTAACAGGAAGCGAATAGACAAAGGCACACGGCCAACAACACCCAGAAAATAGACATATCCATGGAATTTAACCATAGCTTTACTATTCTCCCCTTCCCAAGCCTAACTCTGAGACTTCACTCAACCGACAACTCACCTGCACATTCCTCTTAACTCAGTACAACCTCTGGGCAACCAAGAATGAGGGTTTAACTGTCCAGCCCCTCAACGCACTCTATGCGGAGGTACCCCACTGCACCCTCTGCAGGAAACTCACGGCTTAGACAAAGAAACGATTGAAACTCAGTCTTTTACTCCCTCGGGTTTCGAACCTACCATGCAATAACATATGCAGCATATAGACAATAGGAAAAACAAGAAGCAAACATGCAACAACATAATATCAGCAACACACAGATAATAATCACAGCCATGAGATTGAATCAAGCCTTTCTATTAATTCAATATCTGTACATGGGGTTTCTTCACAACCTCTCTGTGCTTCTCTTCTTGCTTCTCAATGCTAATGCTCCCTGCCTCCTCTGAAAGCCTCTCCTTCTCTCTCTCTCCCATACAATAATACAAAGGAGGGTGTCTATACTCCGTTTTCCCTCTCGAAATCATAACCCGTCTAATGTAGACTTAATTATCTTATCTACCTGCACTAAATCTTATCTACCTGCACTAAATCTAAGAAGTACCTCTGCTATCTAAGGTCGAGAGCTTATCTGCTCAAGGTCTATTTACAACGTGTAAGTACGCTCTATGATGAATGCTTTCATTCAAATGGCGGCACAACAGATATTAGGGTGTTTCAAAATTTTGGCGCTGGCGTCATCCGGCTGTCTTTTCTTCCCTCACGCGCTGACTCTCTTGTCGAGGTGGGAATGCTCCTGCATCATACTCCTTGGCTCAGAAAATTTCATGGGCTCCTGTCCATGAGATCCTGCACACTGCGACCATGCTTCTGTATAATGGCCTCTGTCTCCCAGCTGGCATCCTCCACTGGGTGGTTCTTCCATTTTACCAGGTATTCAAAATATTTCTTCCTCATGGTCTTCCTTCCAACTCGTTTATCCAGTATGCACTCCATCTGTGGTTTTTCTGCAACTGGTAATTGCTTCTGCCACTGGACCACTGGTTCCTCGGCTCATGTGTCTGCCTCTGCATTCTTGTAAGGGTATAAGTCTGAAATGTTGAAAATCGGAGATATTCCGGTGTCTTCGAGCAACTCAAGCTCATAAGCATTCTCCCTGAATTTCTTCAGTATTTTGCACGGCTCGATTTTCTTCATCTTGAGCTTATTGTATGTTCCCCTCGAAAACCTTTCCTTTCTCAAGTGCACGAGAACCATATCGCCGACTGCGAACTGGAGCTATCTTTTCCTCTAATCAACTCTACGCTTGTACTCCTGGTTCGTTTTCAGCAGTCGCTGCTTCACCTCTGTGTGAAGTTCTTTCATCGCTTCAGTGAACTCTTCAGCCTTCGCACTACTGGTTTCAATCTGTTCTAACTCTCTGAGCTCAGACACTCCTCTCGGCTGTTTTCCATACAAAATTTGAAATGGGCTCTTACCTGTACTCTAGTTCACTGAATCGTTGTACGCGAATTCTGCCTGTGGTAAGATCTGATCCCAACTGGTGTGATGCTCTGTCACCAGACTTCTCAACAGATCTCCTAAGCTTCTATTGACCACCTCTGTCTATCCATCTGTCTGGGGATGGTAAGCAGAACTGAATGCCAAATCAGTCCCCAGCTTCTTCCATAGCGTCCTCCAAAAGTGACCTACGAACTTGCTATCCCGATCCGAGACTATGCTTCTCGGCAATCCATGTAATCGCACAATCTCTTTGAAAAATAAGTTTGCGATGTGGGTCGCATCGCTGGTCTTATGACATGGTATAAAATGTGCCATCTTTGAGAACCTGTCCACCACTACAAAAATGGAATCAACTCCTCGCTGTGTCCTCGGCAAACCCAACACAAAGTCCATGCTAATGGCCTCCCATGGCTTCTCTGGTATGGGCAATGGTTGATAGAACCTTGTGTTATGTTTTTGGCCTTTCGCGTGTTGACAAATTCTGCATCGATCAACAAACCTCTTCACATCTGCATGCATACCTGGCCAAAAATATGATTCGCCCAGCTTGGCGAATGTTTTGTCATGTCCAAAATGACCTGCTAAGCCCCCGCTGTGCTTCTCCTTCACTAAATTCTCCCTCATAGAGCAATCTGGAATGCACAGTTGATTGCCTTTGAATAGCAACCCATCCTGGATCAGGTAGTCAATCCACGGACTCCTATCTCTGAGAAATGGGTTCTCGGCTACCTCGTATGCCTCGCCAAAGTCTGCGTCACCTGCATACATATCTTTCAGATTCTCAAAACCCAAAGTCTTGACCCTGAACTCCTGTAGTAATAAACATTTTCTGCTCAAGGCCCTTGTTAGCAGTCCCCGAAATGTGTTTTATCACGAACGTGAAATTCTGCATATACTCTACCCACTTCACATGCTTCTGATTCAGCTTCTCCTGTTGACTCATGAACTGCAATGCGTGATTGTCACTATACAATACGAACTCCTTGGGTATTAAGTAATGCCTCCACTTTTTCAATGCCTGTATGATGGCATAGAACTCTTTATCGTATGTGGAGTATTTCAATTTTGCGTCATCCAGCTTCCCGCTGTAATATGCAACAGGTCTTTCATCTTGACTCAAGACCCCTCCAATAGCATACCCACTGGCGTCACACTTCACTTGGAAGGTCTTCTGAAAATCAGGCAGCACTAACACTGGTTGCTCTGTTATCTTTCACTTCAGCAGATTGAAGCTTTTTTCAGCCTCGGCTGTCCACTGAAAAACTTTATGTCGTTTCTTCACAGTGTCCATCATTGCGGCACTGATTCCACTAAAATTTCGAATGAATTTTCTGTAGAAGCTTGCCAAACCGTGAAATCTCCTGACCTCAAAAACATTCCTCGGTGATGGCCAATTCCTGATCACTTCTACCTTCTCGGGATCCATTTTTAACTCATTTGCTGAAATTACAAAACCCAAATAAATGAGCTCTGTCTGCATGAACGAACATTTCTTCAAATTTATCAGCAGCTTCTCCTGCTGTAGCCTTCTCATTATGATGGCCAAATGCCTCAGGTGTTCAGCCTTTGTCTTGCTGAAAATCAGTATGTCGTCCAAATACACGACCACAAATTTGCCAATGAATTCTCACAGGACTTCATTCATCAACCTCATGAAAGTGCTGGGCGCGTTTGTCAAACCAAACGGCATGACCAGCAATTCGTACAAACCCTCGTTTTTTTTGAATGTCGTCTTCCATTCATCTCCCTCTCTCACCTGGATCTGATGATATCCTCTCTTGAGATCAATCTTTGAAAAATAATTCGCCCCACTCAGGCAATCCATCAGGTCATCCATTCTCGGCAGTGGAAATCTGTATCTGATGGTAATTGTATTTATCACCCTAGAGTCTGTACACATCCTCCAGCCTCCATCTTTCTTTGGACTCAGCACCATCGGAATAGCACATGGACTCAGAATTTCTCTGACCAGTCCTTTATCCTGTATATCCTGTACCTTCTTTTTGACTTCCTCATTCTCCCGAGGTGTCAACCTGTATGTTGCCTTATTCAGCAAACTTGCTCCGGGTATGAGATCAATGTGGTGACTCACACTCCGCACCGGTGGCAACGAACGAGGTAGTTTGTCCACGATGATGTCAGCAAACTCTCCCAGTAGTTGTTGAATCTCCTCTGGCAAGTCGTCCACTCTTGTGTTTGTCAGGACAATTCTTGGATTCCTGACAAAAAAGAACTATGGATCTTCATTCTTCTCCAGCTCTGTGAAAAGCTCCTTCCCACTCATGAGAAGTATCGTGCTACTAACCCCCGGCTTCACCTCCTTAACCTTTATCGGCAGCAGTTTATGACTTCTTCCATCCTTCTCCAAGGTGTATGTGTTCATCCTTCCATCATGAACAACATTTCGATCATATTGCCATGGTCTTCCCAACAATATGTGACATACGTCCATGGGAATGACATCACACAGAATCTCATCGTGATAGTTCCCAATTTTAAACTTAACTAAGCATTGTTTAGTGACACTTACCCGGTGCCCTTTCTGTAACCACGAGACTTTGTATGGACTCGGGTGCTTAGTTGTCTCTAGCTCCAATTTCTCCACCATCTCGGTCGAAACGAGATTGTCGGTGCTCCCACTGTCGATTATGACTTTGCATTTCCTGTTCTTGGCTGTACAAGCCGTTCTGAACAGTCTGCTCCTCTGCACTGCACTTTCCACCTCCTTCTCAGGCTTCAAAAGGATTTTGTACATCCCAAGCAATCTCCCGCTGTCTGCATCTTCACTCTCAACATCACGCCTCTGCGCCTCAGCGATGTGAGTTTTTCCCCTGTCCATTTTCCTGTCCAGACAGTCAACGGCTTTGTGTCCATCCTTTCCACATGTGAAACATGTGATAATTCCTCCTCGACCTCGTCCTCTACCTCGAGTACGAGGGAACGTGTTGGCGTCAGCATATCCTCCTAGCTGATCTTCTGACTGTCTCCTCGGCTCAGAACTCTTCTGCCCCTGCTGCGAGGTATCACCTCTTTCCCCTTTTCCCTGAGGTCTCCTCCAATCCTCCTTGGGCTTCTGTGTTTTCTCTTGGGCAACTGTCTTGCCTCTGGGCTGGCTTCTGCCCCGCCCTCGCTGTCCCTGCTTGTGGCTCAGCTTCTCCTCAGCTTTCAAAGCCATTTGGTATGCATCCTCGACTTTTCGGATGGTAACCATGCTCAGTTCGTCTTGAATGTCATACCTCAACCCATTCAGGTATATCGCCACCTTTTCATCATCACTCTCCCGATGACCAGCTCGGATGTTGAGCCTATAGAACTCCTCGGTGTATTCTTTCACCATCATCATCTTCTGTCTCAGGTTCTGCATGCGCCTGAACAGAGTGATCTGGTAATCCCTCGGGATGAACTTCGCCTTCATCTTAGCGATCATCCTGTCCCAGCTCCTGAGTTTTTGTTTGCCTCGGGAACGTCTATCTGCCTGCAGCTCATCCCACCATAAGGCTGCATGTCCCTTCAGCTTGGTGACAGCATGCCTCACCTTCTTGTCCTCCTCGATGTCTTCGTAATCGAAGTAGGTGTTGAGTGCTCGGATCCAATCCAGCAACTCTTCTGCGTTCAAGCTCCCTTCATAGATGGGGATGTCCATATTCGTCTTCGAGCTCATTCTCGAGATGGCTCTGATCAACTTTTCGGTTGACGCATCTTCTCCCTCGATTTCTCCTTCGGCATCGTGTCCAGCTTCCTCTTCAATCTCGGGATCACTGAACTCTGCTGCACCAGCACCACGTCTCTGAGTGGACTCCATCTCCTCAAACCTCGCTCTGAGGTCTCTTACCTGGCATTCCACTTCAGCATTACCTGCTAGCCTTCCTCTTCTTTGGGCATCCCTATCTTCATGATCAGGTGACTGCCTCTCTCGTCTTGGTGGAATAGTGTATCCGCTTCTTCCCTCTGCTACCCGAACAAAGAGAACTCCTTAACCTGCTCTGATACCACCCTGACGCAACCTCCCCTCGATGGGCGGTCACGCTACCAGGACCTTCGCTTTTCACGGGCCCAAAGAACCCAACGGTTCTCCTTCCTTCCTATTGGATTCTCTAACCCCATAGTTCACTCCCCTCGGTTCACTTCTTCCTTACTTCGGGGGTCGGAGCCTCGCTTCTCGCGCTCCCAATCACTCGGGATCCCAGCTCCCGATACCCGATGTACTGAGGTGTCGAGACTTCACAGTCCCGAAGTCTCGCAGCGTCGCTTCCCACGAATCCCAAATAAAACCTCTTCGACTTCCGAGGCCCGAGTCGTCGATACCCGAGTATCGCTATTTCACCCCCTCGTGAGTTCGCAACTTACACGGTCAGTTACTTGCCTTTCAACTCCCGAGGCCCGACGTCCCGAGAGTACGTGCCACGTGTCCCTCCGAAATTCGACGCTTCCGCGGAAACGGGAAATCACTACCGGCGATATCGATGTTCATGGAGCTCTTGCCCTCGCCAACCCCGATATGCCGATAAGCGATGCAACCAGGTTCTCCTTGCGCTTGAAGGTGAAATCTTTCACAAGACTTCAAGTCGTCGATTCTCTTCCTCTTGAAGAGTCCTTCACTCCGATACTTCCCCGATCGGGCTTCACCTGGACCTATTCCACTATACTAGCTGGGAACTCTTCCTCCTGAGTTTTTCACCAACTGTTCACTCAGGACCCTTCTAAACTCAATTCTTCCATAAGATCACGTACACATCATATGAAATAAGTAAGTAACAGGAAGCGAATAGACAAAGGCACACGGCCAACAACACCTAGAAAATAGACATATCCATGGACTTTAACCACAGCTTTACTGTTCTCCCCTTCCCAAGCCTAACTCTGAGACTTCACTCAACTGACAACTCACCTGCACATTCCTCTTAACTCAGTACAACCTATGGGCAACCAAGAATGAGGGTTTAACTGTCCAGCCCCTCAACACACTCTATGCGGAGGTACCCCACTGCACCCTCTGCAGGAAACTCACGGCTTAGACAGAGAAACAATTGAAACTCAGTCTTTTACTCCCTCAGGTTTTGAACCTGCCATGCAATCACATATGCAGCATATAGACAATAGAAAAAACAAGAAGCAAACATGCAACAACATAATATCAGCAACACACAGAGAATAATCACAGCCATGAGATTGAATCAAGCCTTTCTATTAATTCAATATTTGTACATGAGGTTTCTTCAAAACCTCTTTGTGCTTCTCTTCTTGCTTCTCAATGCTAATGCTCCGTGCCTCCTCTGAAAGCCTCTCCTTCTCTCTCTCTCCCATACAATAATACAAAGGAGGGTGTCTATACTCCGTTTTCCCTCTCGAAATCATAACCCGTCTAATCTAGACTTAATTATCTTATCTACCTGCACTAAATCTTATCTACCTGCACTAAATCTAAGAAGTACCTCTGTTATCTAAGGTCGATAGCTTATCTGCTCAAGGTCTATTTACAACATGCAAGTACGCTCTATGATGAATGCTTTCATTCAAATGGCGGCGCGACAGATATCAGGGTGTTTCAAAATTTTGGCGCTGGCATCATCCGGCTTTCTTTTCTTCCCTCGCGCGCTGACTCGCTTGTCGAGGTGGGAATGCTCCTACATCAAAAATCAAGCTCCCTCTCAGGAGGTAACCCTGGTAACTCGTTCGGAAAAACATCCTTAAATTTTGACAATACCGGGTACTGATCCAATGAGGGTCCCTTCCTTTCATTCATTGATTCCACTACATAAAGTCGACACCCTTGCCTCAAGCATCGCTTAACTTTCATAGTTGATATAAAGCGTAACGACACTTTTCTCTGTACACCCTGGATCTCTACTGGTCTTCCTTCATCGTCGACATAAAGCACCCTCTTTGCGAAACAATCTACCAAAGATCGATGAGCTTCTAACCAATCCATTCCAATGATTAGGTCATATGCCCCGAGAGCAGTGATGTATACCTTCAACCTGGTAGTACACACTCCCAGGTCTACTATACAATTATCGACACTAGGTCCTACCACTTGTTTTTCCCCCGAAGCCATCTCGACTTGTTTAAAGTCATCGTGCTCGTAGGATTCCAACCCATTCTTTTCTAATGTAGATGGTGAAATGAAACTATCTGTCGCACCAGAATCAAACAAAATCTTAACATTGATATGATTTAGCATACCTGATGACTCCACCACCGCAGATTGATGTTCAGCCTAGCGTTTATTAACCGTTGCATAAATCTAGTGGTTGTTACTTGCTCTCCCCATCAATGCCTTTCCTTCTCTATGCACAAACCCTGATTGTAACTCTGGGCAGTCACACTGGTAATGGGGTCCTCCGCACCCCCAACAGGTAACACGAGATTGAACCTGTGTACTGTTATGTGACTGTCTCTGAAATGAGTTCCTTCCCCTGGAACCCCTGCCCCTACTAGTTGTTCCCTGAGATGGTCATGGACTTGTCTACGTTGTTGGTGATGAACGAGATGTTTCACTCGTTGCCATTGAAATCCTTGGGGCTACTGTCCTTGGTGCGACTATGTTACCATATGGCGGTGGCCTTGAGCCCCCTCCCCTAGGAAATGTCCTCGAGGCCTTCCCTACAAATCCAGGACGATGAGGAAATGTCGGTCTTGTACCCCCGGTTAATTTCATGTGTTCCTCCACATAACGTGCATTTTCCACTGCTTCTGCTACTGAAGATGGTTTCCAAATCTGCACCATATCTCTTATCTTAGGGTTCAATCCATAGACGAAGCGCTCTGCTTGTCGTTGGTCATTATCCATATACGAAACATATTTGGCCAGTTCCATAAATCTGATCTCATATTCTTCTACAGTTTTGTTTCCCTGTACTAAGGCATGAAATGCCCCTACCTGTTGTTCCTCGTATTATGCTGGTAGATATTTCCTTTGGAACCTCTCCTCGAAAAGTTCCCAAGATACTGTGTCTGGGGTAAGGTGCAGTTGTCTTTCCAGGTTGCCCCACCAGTTCAAGGCGTTGTCTCTTAACTGAAAAATTACGTTCTTTGCCTTTGAGTTGGATGCATAGTCCCTTAAGGAAAAACACCTTGTCATGCCTTCCAACCATGCTTCTGTGTGTTCACTAGCGCGACCCCTGGAAAACTCTGGAAGTTTGATCTTCTGCAATTCTCGTGTGATGTCTTCGGGTGGAGGTCCTCCCCCTGAATCCCTTGACGCTTCTGGATTACCCGTTCCAAACAGTGGGAGTTCCACTTCAGTCCCTGCCGGTTGTCGCCCCTTTAAAGTCTCATTAATGGCTTCCAACGAGCGCAGTATGAGAGCTAGTTCAGGCGATGGTGGTGGTGCTGCTGGTGGTGTTGGCGGTGCTTGTGACGACGCTCCCCTGCCTCGATTCCCTCGAGTCCTAACCATCCTATATGCTTTAACCTGCAGCCACAAAAATTTTCAGGGTGGGTTCCAGAACGTTTCAAATTGGTGCTACTTAAACTAGAAACAGGGTTAGGCTTAAGTTTTCTTTACTTGTCTGTAAACAGACATTACTCCTTTAGGGGATTGGCTAGGTTAGGATTAGGATTAAGAATCTAAGCTTGATTTCTTCGCTCTAAAAAAAAACTATTGGTTCCCTTGCCCTGTAGCTATGTTAGCCTTGCGCCATACTCGCCAATTCCTATGCTTACTCTCCTAGTGCATATGTTGTCTCCTTCCCGCTTGTCCTAGTCTAAGTCCTTTTAACTTTCGCTCACAACTAAATATCCTCTGATGCTTGACTCGGGAGCTTTTCCTTGGCGCGTAGTGTTGGCGTTGTCAAATGCTGCATTGAGATTTAGCATTGACTTTGACTGGTGGAATGGAGTGGAGGGACTTGGCACTTGGCTCGATGAGTTGTGTGTACGGTCTCGTGAGCTTGGCGCTTGGATAATCAGAGATTATTCTTTAGGCTAGTACTTTGCTACTATTGATAATTAAACTATCCATATGTGAATTTATTTGTAAAAGTGATATGTGTGGTGTGTTGGTGTTATTTCTCTTCTTAAGGCGCTTTTCTCAGTGGGTGGTCTTGGGTTCAAAACCCTTGGACCTCTAAAATTTATACTTAACCCTATATTATTGAATTATTTAAATTAAAACACATAATTATATATATTTTATATTTTAATTTACCCAAGCGTATTAATACTTTTAAGAAAATTAATAAAACTTAAAATTAATATTACAACAAAATAATAATATAATTGTTCAAAAGCCTATTAATACTTTTTAACTAATTTAATAAAACTAAAAATTAATATTATATAAAAAAAAAATGATAGTATAATTATAAAAAAAAGTCTTACTTACCATTTCGCGAGAGTTTAATGTGCTCTGTGGCATTCGTTGGCAGCCTTTAAGGTTGAGCTTCTGGCATGAGGCTCACGTGTCCAGCCCCGGCTCTCAATACCTAAACCCTAAACTTTCACTAGTTCATCCAGCGTTTTCCCTCAGGCGGCTTGTTTTTCTTTTCATCCTGACCGTGGCCACCTGCACTTCCTTCGTTGGTTCCTCTCTTGCCCGTGGATTAGCGTTGGTCTCGGTCGTTGGGATATTTCTCAAATCATTTGCTGGTTGGGTTGGTCGTTGGCTTGTATATTGTGTGTTGACTTGGAAAGAGGGTTGGCACTGGTTTGGATATATACTAGTGCAGTGCCAGAAGAGCTCCATTTTTCATATCTTCAGCGAGGTTCAATCTGACACCCTCCACCACATTGTCGGAACCCGTTCCTTTCTGTGTAAGAGGTGTTTATTCTGTATTTGATGCACTTGGCCTGTCTTTTGGGCCTTACCTTTGGACAACAGTATTTTGTGGCATGGTGCTTGGCCCGTGGACTTAGATATTGGGTTTAATGCTCAAATTTTTATTATTACACAGACTTAGAGACATAGTGCACTATGATGATCTGTGGGATTTAGCTTGGAGGGCTTTGGAATTTGGTGGTTGACATCGATGATGTGTATGGAGACTTGGCCTAAATTGTGCTTGGATTTAATAGATTGGAGGTTGGATGGGAAGGGTAGAGCACAAACAAGAACAACAGCAAGAATAGTCGCAGAGTAGAGTATGAACAAGATTGAAACTCATGAGGTTCTCATCAAGATGTCAACAAAAGTTGTTTTGGCATAGAGATCCTGAAGGATTCCAGGTTTGTTTTGGGTATTCACTATTACAGCGAAATCAATAAAAAAAACTACCCAATTCATGTTTAGATTCTGAATCCATATTAAATATCAGTCTAGATTTGTTTGAGCATTAAATTGTGGAGAAAATAGACCAAAATGGCCACCAAAGAAGAATATTCGTGTGTGTATTTTGTTTAGTCATTTGGGTTTGCATTAAACTGTATATTTAATAATGGGTTCCAGACAGTTTAATGTACCTCCAATGGGATTTCATACGGGTGGTGGCATTCCTATGTCCCCAGACAAATGATGCAATTGTTCAATTGAACAAGATTATGAAGGTCACAATCGGCGTCAGGTCATCTTCCATCGTGTTGTTGAGATTTATCGTGAGGAATGGTCTCTTGGATTCTGTGAGAATGGAACTGGAGTTTTCAGTTGTCCTCCTAAATAGAATCCTAAGTATACTTATCATGAAAGAATAATCCTTGCCTACTCTCACCTTTAAGCTACTAAGGTGACTCAGATTTTGACAGAACTTAGCAGTGAATGGCCTGGTTATGCCTATGATTTGTTGTTAAATAACTGCAACCATCTCTGTGATTCTTTTTTTTTGTGAAAATAAAAAAAAACAGAGTACAGAAACTTCCAGGTAAGGAGGTCTTTGGTGTCGGGAATGCAGGTTTGACACGTTGAGCAATCAAAAATCCCTCTGTGGGATTCTTCTCCATGTGGCTTGGCGCCTTGGGCTCTTGGTCTCAACTTTTGTGCTTGCGCTTGGCTTGGTGCGTTGTGTTGTTGTTGGGTGGCAGATGATCACCCATGGAAAGACAAGACATCCAAAGAATACAATCACTATAGGGATCTTGTTGGGCGGTGTTTTTACTAACTGAGACACGTCGCGTTAACCCCGACTGACACCATATACATGGTAAATTCATTGTTTCTTTATGTAATTATGCAATCGAAGAATTGATATAGGAATTTCTTGATGTGCACAACAATATCGTCCCACACCAGGCAAGGATGCGCAAACAGGCTCAACTGATAAGGGGAGAGGCAAATCTGTTGATTTCTTTGTTCTTCCACTCATTCTTGATAGGGGAGAGGGCATGGTTGACTCGGCAGATGGGTTAGTAGGAACTCGCCTCCCCAGAATAATCATCAGTTGCTTGCGAAGCGGCCTACCCACCCCATAAGCAGTTGTGCTCTATCAGGTGAATAAATAAAATAAGTTTATTGCTATCGAAGCGTCCACCCTCCTAATATGAGTTGGCAGGTGCGGTAGATGATAGCTTACAAACTTGGAATTAATGCTTGGTCGACTTAGGGTTTGGTTTGGCTTTGTGCGTTATGCTTGATGTTAACAACTATTTTAGTTTTCTACCATGAAGCTCTACAGGCATATGTTTAGTAACTTTATTACTCTATTTACCATATTTTTGTTTTTCATTTCACTTTTATTACTTATTCTTTCTCCATTTCCTATATATTTCATTGTTTTCTTTTTTTATACTCTATTATTTTATTTTGTTTCTCATTATTAAATAAAATATCACTCTGTACAAGTGAGGCGAGGCTTCTTACATGTTTGAATCTTTTACAGGCGAGGCTTCTCACAAGTCTGAATGTGAACAGGCCTCCATCAATCTTACAATAGTTTCTAAGGTTTTCTGGTGGTTTATTTCTGGGTCGATTCTAAGTAGGTGGTAGGTAGGTAGGTAGGCCATTGGTTCCAGATTTTGAACCAGGGCTCTGATACCATTATGTAAGAACCTAATTTTAAATTAAGCCTAAAAATACTCATGAATTTAAACAGATAAAAATTACTTCTAATTAATTTCTTTTATTCATCATATAAGTAGTTGAAATTCATATAAGCAGCGGAAATCTAAATAACAACATGCTAATAATTTTAAATAACCATTACATATTCATGAGAATGCGTACCTAAAATACTTCTGTGTGATGCTAAATTCTCGACCTCTGAATGTCCTCCTTGCTTCTTTTCCTTGTTGCTCTGCCCAGCCTGTTGCTTTGACCAAATGGTGCCCCAAAACCGAGTTTGCCTCCCTGCCAACGAGGGACAGAGCCTGTGTGGCTCCCTAGATCCAGGATATCGTAAGGAATCCTGGCCCCCATGCCCAAAACCCCCAACAAATCGGTGCCCCCATAATGATCCTGCCCCGATTGCAGAACTCAAACTCAGAACCCTCAAAAATCCAAGAGAACCCTCTCCCCAAAAACACGTAGAATGATAATCCCCCTTCTTCTGTAAACCTCCTCCGCTCATATCCCTCCTTCACCGCCCTTTCTCCTCATTTATTTCCTTATATACCCATTCATTATCTTGTCCACAAAGTTAATGCCTTACCCTATTATTTAATGTTTCCTTATCCTTATTTTTAATGCTTCTTATCCCCTAGTATACGTAGATCATTTAATTAAACAATTAAATTTATTAACCCTCATATAAAAATTAATTAATTAGTATACATAGATCATATAACAATTAATTAATTAATTAATATTTAATTAATATTATTATGCCAATCTTTGTTTAGTTAATAACATGTTAGAAAAATTAATTACCTAATAAATTTTACTTAATAATCCCTAAGCATAAATTCAACTAGGGTTGTTACAGTATGTACTCGCACAACTCTTGAGCATATTCTTGCAAGTTAATTTGTTACCTAATTATTTAGTTTTAGCTCTGGATAATCTGGTAGTGAGTGTAGAAGATTTATCTCCCTACCTTTCACTCATATTAAGCAATTATTTTGAGAACTTGAAAAAGTTGAAATAGTTGTTTGAAGCTACTATTGTTGAATTTGTTTTCTGGGTTTTCAAATTGTAGTGGTTTCTTGTATACTCGTCACTCCTCTTAGTTCATACTACCTCTTTCCATTTTATATATGTTGTGAGGAATTTTAAACCCAAAAAGGGTTTATGGGTCGAATCCATAAATGAAATTGTTACCACATGCATAATTGTGACTTGGGTTCAAACCTAAACTTGTTTTGAATTTTATTGGTGTCAATTTTTTGGGTTTGCTAAGGGAAAGAGAACATTTTGAGCTCAGCATATATATTCCTCTATGTCAAAATAATTTGACAGTGCACCGTCTATTTCCATTCTTGGATATAGATACAAGATCATTGATTTATTTTTTGATACATGTTAGCTCTCTTATTTGTCTTTACTTTGTTGTAATCCCTTAGTCCAAAATCATGAATGGTCACAATTGTGTGAATTGGCATACCAAAGTAATTGGTATCGGTTGATTTTGTATGAAATTATTTTTGGGTCTTTTCTTACAATGTTCTAAGTATTTAAAGAATGAAATGGAGGTTTGATTTGACCTCGATCAAAGATAAATAATGGTTGGTTTGGCAATGTGAGCAAGTTTAAAAACATATGGAAAAATGACAGTTGGGTTAAAATCTTAAGAGTGTTTTTACGTAGACTTTCACATTATTATCTCATTGCATATATCATTTTTCATAATTTTATCTCCTTTATCATATCATCCTAGTCATACATTATTTCATTTACATGTTCATTTTTCCCCTTTTTATGTAATAAAATATATGTTGAATTTCTCATACATAGAGAAGTACAAAAAGAAGAATTTTAAGAGTATTTATTAAGTTTAAGATGTAATTGTTGCAAACCCATTGTTTATGGCCATCATACTCCTCCTATATGTCTTTATA
>ML815256.1:62448-88621 GCA_009831015.1 Picea engelmannii | reverse complement strand
CAAGATAAGTGATCTTAGAGGAGGAGAGAAGGATTTTGGGTATGAAAAAACTAAACCATAGTAGTCCATGATCAAATATAATGCATACCACATTGATATTAACCTTTAGATGACATGAAGTATTGAAAAAATTAAATAAAAAAACAAATTCTTTATGGCCATGAAACTCATCATTCATTAGAACCATTTCATTTTTTTTAATAAGAAAACCAGTATACTTTTAGGGACTTCTGAAAATGCTCATGGAAGGTAAGTAACTCCAACAGGGATCGAGGAGCTAGGGTTTGACAGTCACGACCACAGCAGAGAGCAGCATGAGCAGCAAAGGGGGGGGCAAGGGGACCTCCTCATACAAATAGGTAGTGGTGGACAAATGGAAAGGGCCAAGAAGCGTATTTTTCAAGGCACCAGCGACAGGAACCTTAGGATCAGACCTAGGGAAGCGTCAGGAAAGAAGTTGGGACAAAAATGAGACCATGGAGGAAGACGCTAAGGAAACTCAAAATGAGACACATGAGACTGTGAAAGTTAATGGAATGGAGGGGTGCAACCCATGCAAGCCCAAAATAGA
Organism: Picea engelmannii; assembly: GCA_009831015.1. Taxonomy (NCBI): domain Eukaryota; kingdom Viridiplantae; phylum Streptophyta; class Pinopsida; order Pinales; family Pinaceae; genus Picea; species Picea engelmannii. The sequence goes on along the minus strand of ML815256.1, from coordinate 88,050 downwards.
AATGATACCCAAGGTGGTACTGGAGGACCCACAAATGTAACTCTACAGGGACCAGATGATGATGCATGCGCTCATATGCAAGTTCATGGGGTTATGTCTCACAGAAAGAAATCTGCGCAACTGGATCAAATATCACTGGAAGCCAAATGGAGAAGTGGAGCTCCACCTCGGATCAAAGGGATTCTTCACAAAAGTATTTATTAACTTGGAGGATAGGGATAGAGTCTTCGAGGGAGGTCCTTATTTCCACGCCTTAGCAGGACTCTACATGCAACCCTGGAAAGAAAATTTATCCCCAGAAAAATAAGCATTCGAAAAGGTAGCAGTCTGGTTAAGATTCTACTCCTTACCATTAGCCTACTGGTTTCCCTCTACCTTTGAAGTAATAAGAAACAAACTAGGGAAATATTTGAAGACCTTAGAAGCCACCCTAAAAGGAAGATACACATCATATGAAAGAATATGCATAGAGATGGACGTCTTAAGAGCACTCCCAGAAGCCATAAGTCTGGAATTCAGGGATGAGGAATGGATCCAAAACATAGATTATGAACAGATCCCCTTCATATGCAGAAGATTCCATGAGCATGGACTCTTGATCAAAGAATTCCCTCTAAATAAAAAGCAGGAAGCGGAAAATCCCAAAACACATCAAGATGAGGAAGGGTTTATAACACCAAACCCTAGGAACAGAGAAAATAAAAAGATAAATAAAACCTCGGCATGAAATAACTAGGAGACCTAGAATAAAATGTAAGGGACCAAAAAAACAAAGGGACAACAGATGAAAGTGATTCGTCAAAAGTTCAAGAAGGAAGAGACCAAGCAACAAAAGAGCCTACCCACCAGCCAAACAACACAACAGCTAAGTGTAGTTGTGTAACCCTGATGGACAGAGAAATAAAAGATGACAACACCACCATGCAAGATGCAGAGGGATATGCAGAGATGACCTCGAGTGAAGTAGGCACAGAAAAACCCGATCTCAAAGACTTGGTGGAAAGGGAAGGGATAAACCTCCCGAACATATTGGAACAATGGAAAAGGCAGGGAGTCGACAACGTACCAACATAGCAACTTGACCGCATCCAATACCTGTTCCTCCAGTTGTCGCAAGAGTTGGTTCTAGGCTGTAACAGAGCCAATCCTTAGCACATTTTAAATGAAAAAATAAGTTATCATTCAGAACTTGATTTGGGTTGCATGCAAGTAAATTCCGAGATAACCACGAACCACTTTTGATTAGAATTTTCCCCTTCCAACCCGAGAGGGATATCTTGAATATATGTCATGATAGGATGTTCAATAAGATTAATAGTGGGAAGATCTGTGGGTAACAGAAAGTTTTTAGGTTTTTAGGGTTGATGGGTTGGACCAGAAAGTAGTCCATTGGGTATGGAGTCAAATGATCAAGCAAGTAATAAGAGTGTTTCAGCAATGGAAATCCATGGAGCAGAGGCGAGATAGAAGCTGATTACAGAGGGAAGGATTTATAAAAAGTATGGTAGCAGAATAAAGAGAAAACATATTGAAATGAAAGGAGCACTTAGCAATGAGTGAATTCCAAACATAAATCAGTGGAAAGAGATAGTTGGGACAGAGCATCTAGCAAAGGATGAATTCTGACCCTTCATATCTCTGCAAGAAATAACCTATAACCTGTCCTACAATAGAGCATCTAACAAACTGATGAATTCCATTCCAAACACATGTTACAAATCCGGAAGAAAAATTGAATGGAATAGTATGAAAACTGAGCAATAGACAAACCTTGTAACCAACATCACAAGAATCTCTATTGTAGATCGAAAATGACTCTGCACTCTTATATTAAACATGAAAGAAAAAGATTACATTCCCAGGAGTACTACTCCCCCCTCCACCTTTGTTTTACAAATATGCCTCATATATGTATTGAGGTTGAAATCCTCTCTAATCTAAAAGATAACAACAATTACAACCAATTCTTGAAACTTTCTGCCATAGAAAATGGGACAAACTGTTGAAAACTAGGGCTGCGATTATGGATATGTATCATTCGAATAGCGATAGATGTGTATAAACTGAAAGAGGATTTTTTGCATATGTTTATTCTGAGAAAAAACCTCTCTCAGTTCCCTGAAACCCCTATTCATTTTCCCTAAATCTGCATTTAACAAACATGTGTCAAAACAGGAAAATATGAAATCCGAAAATTAGGGCTCGGAGATGGATTCAATTCTCCAAATATGTGACACCTGTAGGAAAACTAAAAGATTCTAATTATCTCTGATGTGTTAGGCACAAAATCCTCCAACCATTTCTCAAAATGATACTCCAGTCGCTCATAATCCTCATTTGAAAATGATGACTCAACACAATAAAAAATGCCACATTTCTGAAAACGAACCTCATATTGCAGGGTTATGCTGACTGCAGTACCAAGCTCAAAATGAAATTATGAAGACACCACTGGACAAATTAGGATCTTTATATGTCGATCGACTATTCGAACGTGAAAAACGACCTCTCCATGGCTGAGAAAATTGTGTTTTTCTAAAGCATTTGTGCATATGACTAGAGTCCTGATTTCAAGATTTCAGGATTCGGGGAAACGAAGCAGTGGTTATTAAAATATCCACGTCGACCAAATCCCCAATGGCCAAAAACCCAAAATAGATTTTGGCTTTTACATTGCACTCTTTCGGGCCTTCAGGTTTCGGGTATCATGTCCTCAAGAATTATGACATGCAAGGAATCCCGAATCACGAAATCACAATGGGATTAATTAGACGATAATCATTTGTTTTAATCTCTTAATTAATCATGATTAGAAATCAATCTTTAACCTTTCGTGGATTTAAGTGTCAGGACTTCGATAATACTTGACATGAGAAATCCGGAATCGCGAAATTGCGATGAGATTTATTAATGTTAATCTTTTTTAATATTTATTTGACCCGACTTATCCTTTAATAATTTAGTGAATTCGGGGATCAGGGTTGTAGTTATTAAAATATCTACGTCGGCCAAATCCCTGAAGGCTAAAAACCTGGACTCGTGAGCTTTTTCTCTATGTGGCTTAATGCTCGGTGTATGCATTCGTTCCACTGCCAATTCTTCCATTCATTCCCTTGTGACTCAAGGTTCGAACATATGGTACATTTCTTTGATTCTCACATGAACCCTGTCTTTGGATTTTTCGTGAGTTGGCTTGTGACTGTTATAATGTTGTGACATTTGGGGCTGATTTTGGCATTATTTGACTGAAGATGACAAGTAGAGAACATTCAGTGATGTGTGTGACAGACAGACGGTCGTTTTCTCATATCTACACTTTCGATAGTTAAACACTATAAATTTTTTCTCTCCTAAGTTACCGAAAGCCAAAATTTCAATATTGTTACAACAGAGGCTCCATCTAGGGATGGTGATTTCCTGCAAAGCACCAAGAACACTAGACCACGTGCCTTCATCCATTGGGAGACCTGAAATCATCCTTATCAAACTCTGAACTCTGTCACTTTACTTACACCTTTCTGAAACAAAAAATTTCTTATGCATTCATTGGGCTATGGAGTCATAATGTCTTAAATCAAAACCATACAAGATGCCAAACTGAACTGGAAACGTACTTAAAACCACGGTTTTACTCTAATGCTCAAAGTCAAGCTTATTTATATACACCACCTACTCTAATTGATATCACTATTTTTTTTCAAGTATAGGAAAACTTCCAAATCAACCAAGCGAGTATCCGACTAACAAAATTAATTATACTTCCATCCTTGAGAAAAAGGATGACAGGAGAAGCTACAAATTTCAAAACATGCCCTGGGAGCAGGTACTTATAGTTTTGAAATTCAGACTTCAAGAAGATGGAAATAACAAATTCAGTCCCCCATTTTGACTCCATATAAGTTGCTACTAGATTATAAAAGAAAAGAGATATACCACTTTCAAAATTAATCCATACTTCCTCTTGTTGGTCAAGTTGTCTGAAATGTTTTTGCGCATTTTGTCCACTGTTGAATTTTTCTTCCACTGGTGAAAAAATGTCGCATTGAAACTTACTGGTTTGTTTCTCAATGGTTGCTAAACAGGGAGGAGAGATCAATTGTTTCAGTAACCACTCCTTATGTCCTTCATCTTCTGTCCAAATATATTCTTGGTAGTTTTCATACATAGGTTGATCTCTTTCATAATGTTGTTCATTGCTTTCCTGTTGAACCAAAGTTTCTTGATGCTCATGATCTTTAGAAACACTTTCAACACATTCATCAAACAAAGGAGGATTGTCATAAATTTTCGTGTGTGATGAGAAATAAATATGCTCTTCTTGTTCTTCTAGATATTCATCATAAACAAGTTCAGCAGATAACTCAAGAGTGTCATCAGTCAAACAAATTCTAGGAATATCAACTGTGAAGCTATCTATCTCAGATCCACACTCCTCCAAATCATAGTCTAAATCATATTCGAACAACAAACATTCTTCAAGGTTATTAAACATGACAACCCTATCTTCTTCATGAAACAAAACAGTGTCTACAAGATGATCCTCTGGCTGAAAATCATCATCATAAATTGGTTTACTAACTTCCTCTAAAGTTCCATGGTTGACATGATTTAAACTTAGATTTTCATTTTCAGTAATAGAAGAAGTTTCATTCACATGTTCAAGACTGTGTGAATGTTGCAGATCTGTGTAAGCAGGGGTTGCAACATGACTATTCAGGAGCAGATCTATCTCTTCTTCTGTTAAAGGAGGAGGTGGTCTATGCAATTTATGGATCAAGAAACTATTGTTTTCTTTCTCTTCTGCATGTTGACCATGATGTTGAGTATATTCTTCTTGAATGTGATCACAAGAGCTATCATATCCTTCTTTTTTATCAACCAACTCTTCTTCATGCTGATAATCTTCATCGACTTGAGAAATTTCTGATATTCCTTCCTCCTCTTCAAGAAGATGTGTTTGATCTATTTTTCTTATGAATTTTATATTACAGCAATCTTCAAAAAGTATTTCAGTTGAATAGATTATTTTACAATGTTGATGAAAAAGTATGTGAAAATATTTCAATGAAGGAATACTAGAATGAGGTAAAGATTTATACCAGAGTCTAGCATCCCTTTCTAATGAAAACATAAACAGTTTCATGAGGACATCTTCATGATGTATATTTAATTCATCCATGAGCTTGTGGAATTCAAACAAGTGTTGAACGGGATTGGCGTCCGCATATTCTCCAAATTTAGGAAGGACATCTTCCCAAGATTTAATGTCTGGAATAGTGTTTGGAAAACCATAAACATTTTTAAAGTCTAGAGGAGAAAATGTTGCAACAATCCGAGTGGTGAACGAATCTGAAATTTTGGGACCAGTGGAGTCGCCAGTGAATCATGTAGAATCTTCGAACCAAGGAGTCACCAGATGAATGATCACAGCCAATTGAATGCCTATCCCTTGTTCACCATCAAGAAACAGATCCGAATTTTTGTCGTATCCCAGGGAAGATAACTTCATTCCTCCATCCATGGAAACGACGCCAGAAAATGTTGTCACAAGAGTTGGTTCTAGGCTATAACAGAGCCAAGCCTTAGCACATTTTAAATGGAAAAATAAGTTATCATTCAGAACTTGATTTGGGTTGCGTGCAAGTAAATTTCGAGACAACCACGAACCACTTTTGATTAGAAGTTGCCCATTCCAACCCGAGAGGGATCTCTCGAATATAAGTCACGATAGGATGTTCAATAAGCTTAATAATGGGTAAATCTGTGGGTAACAAAAAGTTTTGAGGTTCTTAGGATTGATGGGTTGGACCGGAAAGCATTCCATTGGGCATGGAGTCAAATGATCAAGCAAGTAATAAGAGTGTTTCGGAAATGGAAATCCATGGAGCAGAGGCGATATAGAAGTTGATTACAGAGGGAAGGATTTATAAAAGTATGGTGAAAGAATAAAGAGAAAACATATCAAAATGCAAGGACCACTTAGCAATGAGTGAATTCCAAGCATAAATCAGTGGAAAGAGATAGTTGGGACAGACCATCTAGCAAAGGATGAATTATGAACCCTCATATCTCTACAAGAAATAACCTATAACATGTCCTACAATAGAGCATATAACAAATGGATGAATTCCATTGCAAACACATGTTACAAATCAGGAAGAAAAATTGAATGGAATAGTATGAAAACTGAGCAATAGACAAACCTTGTAACCAACATCACAAGAATCTCTGTTGTAGATCGAAAATGACTCTGCCCTCTTATATTAAACATGAAAGCAAAAGATTGCATTCCCAGGAATAATACTCCCCCCACCACCTTTGTTTTAAAAATATGTCGCATATATGTATTGAGGTCGAAATCCTCTCTAATATAAAAGATAACAATAGTTACAACCAATTCTTGAAACTTGATGCCATAGAAAATGGGCCAAACTACTAAAAACTAGGGTTGTGGTTATGGATCTATATCTCTCAAATCGCACCAGTTGTGTATAAACTGAAAGAGGCTTTTGTGAATCTGTTTATTCTGAACAAAAACCTCTCTCAGTTCCCTGAAACCCCTTTTCATTTTCCCCAAATCTGCGTTTAACAAACATGTGTCAAAATAGGAAAATATGAAATTCAAAAATTAGGGCTTGGAGATGGATTCGATTCTCCCAATATGTGACACTTGTAGGAAAACTAAAAGATTCTAATTATATTTGATGTGTTAGGCAGAAAATCCTCCAACCATTTCTCAAAATGATACTCCAGTCGCTCATAATCCTCATTTGAAAATGATGACTCAGCACAGTAAAAACGCCACATTTCTGAAAATGAACCTCATATTGTGGGGGAATTTTGACTACATTACCAAGATCAAAATGAAATTCTGAAGAAACCACTGGATAGATTAGTATGTTTAGATGTTGATCGACTATTCGAACGCGAAAAATGGCATCTCCACGACTGAGAATATTGTGTTTTTCTAAAGTAGTTTTGCATATGACTGGAGTCCTGATTTTAGGATTTCGGGATTCGAGGAAACGAAGCAGTGGTTATTAAAATATTCACATTGACAAAATTCTCGATGGCCAAATCCCCAAAATATATTTTGTCTTTTACATTGCACTCTTTCGGGCCTTCAGGTTTTGGGTATCATGTCCTCAAGAGTTATGACATGCAAGGAATCCTGAATCGTGAAATCACGATGGGATTAATTAGATGATAATCATTTGTTTTAATCTCTTAATCAATCACAATTAGAAATTAATCTTTAACCTTTCATGGATTTAAGTGTCGGGACTTCAATAATACTTTATGCGAGAAATCATGAATCATGAAATTGCGATGAGATTTATTAACGTTAATATTTCTTTATCTTTATTTGACACGACTTATCCTTTAATACTTTACTGAATTAATGGATCAGGGTTGTAGTTATTAAAATATCTACGTCAGTCAAATCCCCGACGGCTAAAAACCCAGACTCGTGAGCTTTTTCTCCATGTGGCTTAATCCTCGGTGTATGCAGTCGTTCCACTGTCAATGCTTCCATTCATTCCCTTGTGACTCAAGGTTCGAACATATGGTACATTTCTTTGATTCTCACGTGAACCCTGTCTTTGGATTTTTCGTGAGTTGGCTTGTGACTGTTATACTGTTGTGACATTTGGGGCTGATTTTGGCATTATTTGACTGAACATGACAAGTAGATAACATTCAGTGATGCGTGTGATAGACAGATGGTCGTTTTCTCATATCTACACTTTTGGTAGTTAAACACTATAAAAAAATTCTCTCCTAAGTTACCAAAAGCCAAAATTTCAATATTGTTAGAACACCTCCTATGGGAGGAATCCAAAGACAGAGGACAAAAAAGAACACACGGGGAGATAGGACACCTAGGAGTTAAAGTCGACGAGGTACAATCGCAGCTATCATCCAAGATGACGAGCAGGGACAAAGGTAGGAAATCAAACAATGTAGCACTACAGGAGTTGAGAGCGCCAATGATAAAATCGGGTAAGATCAAGCAACTCTTTCCCGACTCCCCCCAACATGTTTAAATGAAGGTTATAACTTGGAATATAAGAGGCCTAAACAGCCCAAGAAAACAAAGAATCCTTAGGAATAAACTAAAGCAGGAACAGCGGGATCTTTGTTTCATTCAAGAGATGAAATGTACTACAGACAATATGGAGGCAATCAGTAAACAACATTGGCATAAGTACAAGATGGTAGCCATTGAATTCCAACAAAGGTCAGGTGGCATTCTCACTTTGTGGAACCCACAAATTTTAAATTTAATAACAGCCAAAGCAACCAGGTCCACCCTAACGATACACATGAAAATCATAGGAAACACTAAGGACATTCTCTGCACAAATGAGTATGGGCCCCATGGGCCAAAGGAAAAGAGAGGAATGATCCAAGACCTAGAAGATATAAAATCCCGATACACCAACCTCCATTGGATCCTGGTAGGGGACTTCAACATTATCACCTCACTTGCAGAGAAGAAAGGTGGTACGATAAGATTGGATCGGGATGCGGAGGACTTTTCAAATTTTATAGACAGAGTGGAGATGGTAGATCTCCAAACTAAGAAAGGTCAGTTCACCTGGAACAATAAATGGATGAACCAATTCCAGGTAGCTACAGGACTCGACAGATTCCTTATATCGGAGTCAATCATTATGCAGGGGCTAACCTTAGATTGCTACATCCTTCCCTGGGGTGTCTTAGATCACTAGCTAGTGCAACTGGAAGCAGGGTTCCATACAGCACCAAAGAACAGACCCTTCTGATTCGAGAAATTATGGATTGATCACCCGACTTTCAAGGAAATAATCAAACAGTGGTGGCGGGAGGAGCAACCGGAGCAAGGGACAAGGATGTTCAAACTTCACAAGAAAATCAAATACATCAAAAATAAACTCAAAGAGTGGAATAGGGATACCTTCGAGAATATAAACACAGAGAAAAAATATATAGAAGAAAAAATGAAAAAACTCCAAGAAACTTGCATACTGGAAAGCTATACGGAGGACCGGAGAAAGGAAGAGCTCCAAAATGACCCAAGATTGGGAGGCGTGATGTCAGCAATGAGAAGCACTTTGGCGTCAAAATTCCTGCATCTGGTGGCTAAAGGAAGGAGAGCGGAACACGAAGTTCTTCCATAGAACAACAATGGCCATAAGAACCCACAACAAAATCCTGACGATCAAGGACCGGGATGGAATCAAGCATGAGTCACATTAGGAGATTGAAAGCACTATGGTCAGACACTTCCACGGGATAGCCCAATAACCTCACCAAGATAGATCAGAGGCCATTCAAAGGATAACCTATCATATTCCACACTTGGTCACCGAGGAAAAAAACATCTTCCTAAACAAATCTATCGCCATGGAAGAAGTTGATCAATCTCTCCAGGAAATGCCCAGTGGGAAAGCACCAAGCCCAGATGGCTTCACAGTGGAGCTCTTCAAATCCTGTTGGGAAATCATCAAACATGACATTTATAAGGTAGTACAAGACTCTAGAAGGTCTGGCTCTATACTTAAAGCACTAAACGCAACCATGATTACCCTAATCCCCAAATAAAATGAAGCCAAAACCCTTGACCAGTTCAGACCTATAGCACTATGCAATTTGATCTACAATATCATCTCCAAAGTAATAGCAAATAGATTGAAACCCCTCCTAACTTCACTGATCTTGAAAGAATAGGCAGTCTTTGTGGAAGGAAGACAAATAATGGACAACATCATCCAGGCCCATGGGATCATTCACACCTTAAAACTTCATAAGAGGGGGGGAATGATAATACAACTGGACCTAGAAAAAGCCTATGACAAAATCAATTGGCACTATATAATCAAGACTTTGGAAGCCTTTGGTTTTACCCAGCACTAGATCTGTTGGATTGTCAGTATCCACAACAAGCTACTCTCTACTAATCAATGGAGCCCTAGCCAAACCTTTCTATCCCACGAGAGGGATCAGACAGGGAAACCTATTGTCCCCCTTCCTGTTCATTCTGATGATGGAAGGACTCAGTTGGAGCATAAAGAGCACAACAACAACGGGGGAAATAACAGGGCTCAAACCTTATGAAAACTACCCCACTTCAACTCACCAACAATTTGTAGATGATACATTACTCCACGGCATACCCATGGTCAAGGAATCCAAAGCCTACAAATGAATCTTAGAAAATTTGGGGAAGCCTCGGGCGCAGAGATTAACCTCTCCAAGTCTATGATCCTTTTCTTTAATACCAATCCAGCTATCCATAGGAATTTGACCAACATTCTAGGCTTTGAAAGGAAAACACTCCCAACCAAGTATTTGGGGATTCCTTTGACCGACAAAGTATATAAGATGTCAACTTGGGAAGGAGTAATAAATATGTTACATGAGTGAGTAAAAAACTAGACATATAGGTCCCTCAACCTAGCAGGCAGACTGATCCTAATCAAGTTTGTTTTACAAACAAACCCAACCTTCATGATGTCATTCTTCCCCACCCCACAAGGGATCCTACAGAAAATAAGAGCCATCTAGAGGGACTTCCTGTGGCAAGGTGCGGAAACAAAGAAAAAATGGGCCCCGGTGGCCTGGGAGAAAGTCTATAGGCCAAAAATAAAAGGAGGCTTGCGACTTCAAGATCCACAAACGACCAACAACGCTTATGGGGAGAAACTCTGGTGGCGCTGGGTCAGAGAAACAACAACACCATGGGTAAATCTATGGAAGGCAAAGTACGCCCCGTACATACGTGATCAGGATAGAATCCGCTTTGAAGGAACCAGGGAAGGATTAGCCATTTGGAACCTAGCCTGGTGCAACAAAGCATGGATTCAGACACACAACTTTTGGGAAATCAGGAATGGAAGAACAACCATATTATGGGAGGACACATGGAAACAGTAACAAAGGATAGAAAACTCGGACAGAGGGATACTCCAACGGGACCTCATCACGCAAGGTAAAATCAACGTCTATCAATACTGGAAACAGTAAATGGACCACAACAAATGGAGAATATGGGACAAGATTAATCCTCAGAACAATGATATACCTGCAACAACAATAAAACAGGTGGAGGAGGAACTGGGAAGATGAAAAATAACAATCACGGAAGGAGAGGACCAGTTGAGATGGGGACAAAAGGATGGAGGGGAATTCAACTTGAAAGAAGTCAGACACTATGTGGTGGACCCAGACCAAGATAACTAGCGCAACACTGGGATAACCTCTGGAACAACCCCCAATGGCCAAAGATTAAGATCTTCCAATGGCTAATCTTACACAACCGCATCCTAAATTGGGATAACCTAAGGAAAAGAGGATTCACCAGTCCATCAATATGTCATCTTTGTCAAACTCAGGAGGAAACAAAAAACCATCTCCTTGACGAATGCGCCTACACTGTAGAACTGTGGGACTAGGCGGAAAGTATCTTTCGCTAGTCCGATAGGATCTGAGGTAACATAGCCGCAACCATCAATCTCTGGAGAGAAAACTACAGTGAACAAGAAGAGGTGAACCTATGTTGGATCCTCACCCCAGGAATGATCATATAGTCGATATGGAAGGAAAGGAACTGACACATTTTCAAAAACCAAATCTATCCAAAAGGGAAGATCAAGGAAACAATAACCTCCATGATACGCGAGACAGTGATGAGCCGCAACTTCCAGGTAGGTAGAGTGCAAACCACTGATTAGGATTCCTGAGTCCTAGAGGTTTTCCACCTGAACGGTGGATGCAAACCCATTCAAAACAAATAGCCACCACAACTCCAAGTAGGTGAGCGCAATTGGAAACCGCCACCTTCAGTCTCCCTCAAGTTGAATTTCAATGGGGCGGTGAAAGGCAACCTAGGGAGAATTGGTTTGGGAGGAGTAATCAAGGATATTCAAGGGAACATCATATGGTTGTATGCGGGAAGTATGGGCAACTCAACTAATAACGTTGTAGAATTCAGAGCCCTGGAGACTGGCCTAGAGATTATAAGCCAGGAGGGGATGACAAACGCCATAGTGGAAGGAGATTATGCACTAGTCATCAACAAAGTGAGAAAAATCCAAAATAGTACCAGAATGGGTAAAATCCAGAGGCACTGGCGTTTGGCCCTCCTACTAAAAAAAATCCAGGAGCACTTGCAAATAGGGATCACTGTGGAGTTGCACTGGGTGCGGAGGTCAGCAAATGGACTGGCAAACAGAATAGAAAATGAGGGGGTCGATAACGAGGATCCATAACTGGACACAATCTAGAGAATCATCCTGCAAGGACAATTCTGGGCAGATTGCACCAACTTGTGGAAAAAGACTGGGACAACAGGAGTAATATGGAAGATTACGGCAAGAATGGAGGCACAGTAGACACTGAAGGACACGCAGGTTCCATACTGAATCTGAGGGCCCACCAATCAAATAAGGCTACAAATGTAGACGTAGATCACACATCAAGCGAAGGCATGACACTACAGCCACGTCAATAAAAAGAAGTACATAGGCTACCCATGGGAAAGAATAATAGATAACTCGTAGGTGGAAAAGGATGAAGGGAGACAGGTTTCACCAATGCCAAGTCAAAGCACACCTCACATAAGTACCATGATGGGACGGGGAAACAGATGGAATACAACAAGCAGGACAAAGAATTGGCATAGGGATAATGACAAGGGCATCAAGAGCACATGCTCAAGAATAGAGGATACTGACCGGAAGGACCACCTTGATGAGAAGGCCATGATTGCAAGGACAGGACCACAGCTAGATTAGCTCCATAAAGGCAGGGACACCAGAAAATACCACAGGACGAAGCATTTCAATTACAGGGGCCACCTTACCAACCAGAAAGAGGTGAAGCGGAACAGGGAAAGAACCCAACGTAAGAACTACCACCTACAAGCGAATATGGTACGCATGAATAAAACAAGCAGCAAGAGAGGCCCCCGGGGGAAGGAACCTCCACAGAGAACCCGAAGGATGAAAAGAATCAAAAAAGTGGTCACGGAAGAAAAGATTACCTTCCTCATGAAGGTATACACAAAGGGGAAGACGATCATCAAAATATGGGAGAGAGAAATCAACAACACTTGTAGGGGCAAATCCTGGTCAACACTAACCCAGGAAGCGGGAGGGATAAGGGACCCCGGAGCCACACAGTGGCGGATAACTCTCTACCATTGGATGGCAGAGGAAGCCTGGAGAACCAAAATGTTGATAGGTAAGATGTGTGTGGACCAGGGGGAGATCAACAAGACATAAACCAAAGAACAGAAGAAAGATCGCACAGGAATTCTCAAACGCCTCAGTAACCTGTAGACGGGGGTAAAAATACTAGCAAAGGACCAAAAAAGACAACAAGAGAAACTGGAGCGGATGGCAGGTCAATTTCAACTCTACCTACACTACGTCCACCATATAGATATTACTCCAGCCGATAGAAATGGAACCCCAACGAGCATTACAAAGTTACGCATGGTGGAATAGAGGGAGGAGAACACGACACGACAGGAAGGAGATGAAGATCACCCCATCAACCTGGACTAGTGCAGGACCAGCCCCAGTCATGTCTCTCAGAGTAGGAGCTAACCCCACTATGATTATACTTTTTCTTCTTTCTTTTTTATGACATTTTTTTTTTAACTAGATTACGGTAGCCTAGGTCGGTTTCCCATGGTGGTGACCCAGGCATACCCTGTTTACATTCAGAAACTACATCTCAAGGACCCCAAATTTGGTTTCCATTCTGGCAGATCCTAGGAGTCCCTGCATCAGTTTTGTACTATAACATTCTAAAGCAATAGAGATTCTCACACTCATTTACAAAAAAAAAGAAACTCATCATTCATTAATTATCAACATTATGAATTGATCCTAGCTTTGAGAGCATAAAAAAATGCCCACCAAATTAATTAAAGCATGCAATGTAAACTTGTAAGGTAAATTAAAATGAATAGCATGAAGAGGAATCCATATTATGATGCATATGAGTATGAAACTAACATGACTGCAAGAAAATGTGCAACTGATGATTTAACAATACCAACATGCTACTAATCAAGCATCATACAAAAAGAAAAAAAGAGAGACAACAATTTCCATTAGTGAAGCTCATCTAAATTTTATTAGGGGGTCCTCATGTTTTTAAACTTAGGGTTAGTAGAGGCCTCAATAGGTTCCTAGGGAGGAAATTTGTGTACTTGTCATCCACCTCATATTCTAAAATTATAATATCTCTTGACTATTGGTGCCATATTTGAGTAAAATTAGACTAATTGACCTTGTGATCATACTAAAGGATTATTATTTGGCATTCTTTTGAAAGGAAAAAATCATCTTACACCCTCTTCATACATGATGCATGCCTTATCTTGCTTCTCACAACTTTTATTGTTCATGTTTGAACGCATCCCCTTCAACATTGAAATAGACTCCATGTAATTGTTTTATAGCTCATCCAAATTTTCCATTAAGGGAAATTTTCTCTTAGATTATGGTGGAATATTATGTTTTTTATAGTCTTCCCAAAGTGTAATATGACTATGGAGAATCTTTTATTATCAATGATTTGGTTTTTGAAGCTTAAAGTGATATGAAAAGTTTGAGGGATACATTAGGATGCACCCAAGGGAAAAAATTCAAACCGAGTAGCATAATTGATTTATGTAATATATTGTAAGTGTGTTTGGTCAAGGCCCACATGAGCATGCTATCCACAATTTCCCAAGCCAAGGTTTTTCAAAATCAACCCTAGTGCAAAAATTGCATTGTCCCTTACTAAGCAAAATTCTAGTTCCAGAGATTTTCCAACAAAGCATTTTTTGGGAAATGGAATCAAAGAATAAGGGTTCCCCAAGATGTAATAATGTGTCAAGACTCCAACACAAATGATAAATAATCTATTTTAGGCTGGTTATATTTTATGGTGAGATACAACTCACGACCTAAAGTCATTTAGGCACACATTTGGAATTTGGTCCAGGAAAAATATCCAAACCAAGAAGCATAATTGAGTTTTATAAGCTCCTACAAATGTGTTTATACAAGTCCCATGTAACCATATCCACAATTTCCTGAGATAGGGGTTTTCAAAACCGACCCCTAATGAAAAAATGCATTGTCCCTTATTAAGAAAAATACTAGTTCTAAATATCATCCAACAACGAATTTTTCAGGAAATCAAATTATAAGGGAGGGTTTACCCTAGCTGTAATCATGTGTCAAGATCCCAACACAATTGAAATTTCATCCATCTGAGGCCTGGTTAGAGTTTTATGGAGATTTGCAACTTGCGTCCTTAAGCCATTCAAGGACACACTGGGAATTTTTTTGAGGGAAAAAAAGTTCTGAAATGAGCATCATAATTTATTTCCATAAGATCCCACAATTGTTTTTATCTAAGGCCCATGTGACCACGCTACCTACAATTGACCAAGCCAATGTTTTCCAAAATTGACCCCTACTACAAAAATTGCAATGTCCCTATAATGAGTGAAACCCTAGTTCTAGAGATCATCCAACAAATATTTTTTTGGGAAATGGAATCACAGATGAGGGGTGACCCTAGATGTAATCATGTCTCAATATTCCAACACAATTGATGGTTTTTCAATGTAATGCCTAGTTAGATTTGTATGGAAAGTTGCAACTCGCCTCCTGAAGCCAAACACATTGGGAATTTGATCCAGGGGAAAAAAATACAAATTGAGTAGCATAATGAGTTTCATAAACTCCCATAATGTTTTTTGGAAAATTATCACATGACCAAGCTACCCATAATCACCTGATTCAAGGTTTTTCAAAATCAACCCCTAGTGAAAAAAATGCATCATCCCTTACTGAGAAAAACCCCATTTCCATATATAATTCATCAAAGAATTTTCTATGCAACAAAATCATAAGGTAGGGGTTCTCCTGGATATAATCATGTGTCACAATTCCAACACAACCAATGATTTGTCCATCGTAGGCCTAGTTAGAGCATTATGGAAAGTTGTAAGACACCTCCTGAAGTCATTCAAGGACACATTGTGAATTTGGTATGAGGGAATAGAATATAAACCAAGAAACATAATTGAGTTATATAATATCGTAAAAGTGTGTTTTTCCAGGTCCCATGTGACCACACTTCCCAAAATTTCCCAAGCCAGGGTTTTTCAAAATCAGCCCCTATTGCAAAAATTGCATTGTCCCGTATTGAGGAAAATACTAGTTCTGGAGATCATCCAACAAATAATTTTCTAGGAAACAAAATCATAGGGGATTGATTCCCCTAGTTGTAATCATGTCTTAGGAGTCCAACAAAACTGACAGTTCATCCATCTGAGACCCAGTTAAAGTTTTATGGCAAGTTGCAACTCACCTCGTAAAGTTATTCGAGGAGATAGAATTTGGTCCAAGGGAATAAAATCAAAATGTTGCAAAATAATTGAGTCCCATAAGATCCTAAAAACATTTGTTTTTAAGGCCCATTTGACCACACTACTCACAATCACCTGAGTTGGTGTTTTTCAAAATCTATCCCTAGTGCAAAAGTTACATTGTCCCTTATTGACAAAAACCCTAGTTCTGGAGATCTTGGAATAAATCATTTTTAGGCAATCGAATCATACAACATGGGTGTCCCTAGATGTAATATGGTGTCAAGGGTCCAACACAACTAACGGTTCATCCATCTAAGGCCTATTTAGAGTGTTATGGTGAGTTGCAACTTGCCTCCTGAATCCATTCAGGGACACGTTGGGAATTTGGTCTAAGGACATAAAATTGAAATTGAGGATGCTAATACAACATAATTAAGACACAAATGTGACACCTAGGATGAAAAACTAATTCAATTAGGATGTTATGAATATTCTAGTAGGACATTGAGGAGACCCTACTACCCTAATAAGATGTAATTGTGATGTAAAATATGATTGCAAGGACATTCAAGAGACAATAAATGTAATCTTAGGACACAAATGAGATTCTACAAAGACACTAATGTGGATGTTAAGATACTTACGAGGATACTAAAATTATGTAGCATTAATGAAAAGGATGCATAATACATCAACAAGGCATGGTATTTCAAGCTTGAATATGAGAAATAATCCAAAAGAGATAAAATGGAAACTCAAGCAATTAGAGAAAAACTTTGTATGCATGTATGAATTTCAATAAACTTTTTTGTACTTTCAAATATGAATTTTACTTTGCATAAGGCTAGCCAACACTTTTCCAAAGAACTAATGGTTATGGTAAACACCTAAATTATATGTCAATGTTATATTCCATGCCTTATGATGGGTATAATAAGGATTTATTGTGTGGTCAAGAAAAATGTTGGCTAGGATCTTGTCTTGGAATCTATGGAAAAAATAATGTGGAATAATTATGTGGTTTTTTTACCCTACATGTGGTTCACATACTAACATAATTACTCTACACATTCTATCTATAAGATTAACATGGTTATTATGGGTCACACATGGTTTTGAATCTTGGTGTAATGACATTTCATGCAAAAAATGAAATACGAATACAATTATTGTTCAAACAAGTAGGTTGGATTGTTGTTATAACTATTATACATGCTTTAATGAAACCCTAGCATTGTTACACCATTATAGAATGGATTTGGTGAGAGGTATTGTTTCCAAATATGTGTTGTATTTATAAGAAGCACATGGAATTTATAACAATATAGGCATTGGGGTCATGATGAGAGGGAGATAATTCCCTTTATCATAGCCTAGTAATTTATAGGATGAGTGGAATGCGCACATGACCTAATTGTATAATAATACTAACAACATTAAAGAAAAATTCCATTAACCATGAAAAAACATGAGAATACTTCATTATTTTCTACTCTTCTTCATTTTCAATTTCTCTCATTGTCTTCAATGGTATATTTCTTGAAGAAATTTGTGGGAATACTAGGGTTAGGGTTAGAAGTCAACATAAGCTAGAGATTGGGAGAAACATTAGAGGAGTAAAGAATAACTTGATATTGATAAGGTTTTGTGGAATTTGGAAACCCTAGTATGCTTGGAGAGATTGATGTGCAAAATATAGAAGGAGACTGTCTTGAACACTTTGTGATGCTACTCAAACTGCCAAGGGGGATCCTTTGGTGTGTTATATTTTATTATTGTGGATCTTCCTTGGTATGGTTTCAAATCTTGGCGTAATTACATTTCATGCACAAATTGAAATCGTAATGCAATTATTGTTCAAACAAGTAGGTTGGAATACTTTCATAATCACTCTCCATGATTTAATGAAACCCTAGAATTGTTATGCCATTATAGAAGGGATTTGGTGAGAGGCATTGTTTCCAAATAGGTGTTGTATTTATAATAATAACATGAGTAGAAGAAGCACATGAACTTTATAACAAACTAGGCATTGAGGTGACGATGAGAGGAAGCCAATGCTCTTTCTCACAAACTAGGAACTTATAGGATGAGTGGAATACACACATGACCTAATTGTATAAGACACAATACAACATTGAAGAAAGTTGGCATTAACCATGGAAAAACATGATAATACTTCATTATTTTCTACTCTTATTCATTTACGTTCATTCTCATTGTCTTCGATGTTAGAGTTGTTGAATAAATTTATGGGAATACTAAGATTAGCATTAGAAGTCAACAGAAGCTAGATATTGGGAGAAACATTAGAGGAGTAAATAAGCACTTGATTGTTATAATATTTTGTGGAATTTGGAAACCCTATTATACGTGGAGTGCTTGATATGGAGAATATAGAAGGAGATTATTTTCTACACTTTGTGATGCCAGTGAAGGTGCCAAGGGGGACCCTTTCATGTGTTATATTTTATTTTTGTGGATCTTTAATGGTACATATATTCATATTTGATATCTCATTAGAAAAAGAAGAAAATGTAGTATATATTGAGGCATTTGTTTAAAGGTGATAATTATATCAAAATGTTATAAGAGAAGTTATATTTCCAATAGGACTTTTTTCCTTGAAGAATTCCTACCTCAATTGTGTAGGTTCCCCATGTTTAAAGGGTTTTGTCTTCCAATTACACCAAAATACCAAATATTCCTTCCAAACGTTTCCTTAAAATTATACAACAAGAAAATGAATGACTTCCAATTACACTAAAATACCAAAAGTGCCTTCCAAAAATTGTCCTCCAATTATACAACAAGACAAAAAAAAATGCCTTCTAATTACACCAAAATACCAAAAATGACTTCCAAAATTTGCCTTCCAATTATACAACAAGACAAAAAATCCCATCCAATTACACCAAAAGACCAAAAGTTCCTTCCAAAAGTTTCCTTCTAATTATACAACAAGACAAAAAATGCCTTCTAATTACACCAAAAGACCAACAATTCCTTCCAAAAGTTTCCTTCCAATTATACAACAAGAAAAAATATTACCTTCCAATTACACCAAAAGTGCCTTCCAAAAGTTGCCTTCCAATTATACATCAAGACAAAAAATGCCTTCTAATTACACCAAAATACCAAAAATGTCTTCCGAAATTTTCCTTCAAATTACACAACAAGAAAAAAAATTCCTTCCAATTACATGAGATGAAAATTGCCTTTCAATTACATAAAATTTCCTACCAATTACACAACAAGATAAAATTTTCCTTTCTAATGACACTAAAAAACAAAATACCTAGTTGTTGTCATTGTTTTTGCATGTGTATGTCAGGTAATTGTCACATTTTGGGAGATAAAGAGTATGAGAATTGTTCTCTCCTCAAGTAGGACAATGTCCACAAGATCACGCACATGCTCTAGAATGTGTGTGTGTTTTGTTAAATTTAGAGTTGTTATTAAGTTCTTTTCAATTTACTAGACAATAATAGCATAAGCAGGATCACTGAGAGAAACAAAATCACAAGGTACACAACATTTTATCCTAGGAAACTCTCATGGGGGAGAAAACCCAACAAAAACTTCCTTAATATAGATTTCCAATACAAGACAAAGACAAAACCACCAAGAATAACCAATACTAAGCACATGCCTCTCTCTCCTTCTACTGGAAATAACAACTATCTCCAAACATTGTGCACTAGATGAGTGTCTTGAGTGAGTGAGAGAATGAGACATCATCCACTCTTATTTATACTATATGATAGGTTCTAGGGTTGTTTCTTTTCACCAAGTAGGGTCAACTTCTTCAACTAGTGGTTAAAACCACTTTAATTAGCCCTAGGGTCTTACTTCTCAATTAGCACCATATAAATATGGTTTGACCAATCCACAATAGGGGATTTGGTCATACATAAGTCTCGACATGATTAATCCACAAAAGGGGATTGATCTATATAATAATGAGTTAATTATATTTAGAATATTCTTCGGAGTTACAATATTTCAACACTCCCCCTTAACAAGAAGGGTATTCTACAATACAACATCATGAGGAGAGAGAGAGAGAGAGAGGGGGAAGCAACATCATCAGCATCTAGAACAATGAAGGGAATATATATAAATCATCGAAATTTTTTCTCATCATCAATAACATCATTGTTCACAGCATGGAGCTGGAATAGTATCATCGTCGTCATTCATAGCATGGATTTGTAATAACATCATAATCATCATTCAAATCATGGATATGGAATAGTATCATCATCACCATTCACAACATGGAGATGGAATAACATTATCATCATCATCATCTGCATCAACATCAATTAGCATAAAACTTATAACAACATAGTCAACACCACTAGGCTGATACAACATCATCAACAACACGTGGCTAGAGAAACATCAACAACAACAACACGAGGTTGGAGAAACATCATCAACAACAACACGAGGCTTATACAACATGATCATCAGCATGAGGATAAGTCAACAACATCATCAGCATGAAGCTGGGATAACAACATCATCAACACGAAGTTGAGATAACAACATCATCAACACGAAGTTGAGATAACAACATCATCAGCATAAGGTTGAGATAAAAACATCATCAGCACGAGGCTGATATAACAACATCATCAACATGAGGATGATATAGAAACATTATCAACATGAGGCTAAGATAACAACATCATTATATGGCAATAGAATGAGGCAGGTGTAAGAACAAAATATTTTGGTACTTTGACAGACCGTCCTTACCGAACCTTCAAGATCTTCCAAGGAATCATAAGATTCCCTAGGATATAAAAATCCTAACAGATCTACCACATGGTATTCTAACATACCATCCTTATCGTACCTTCAGGATCTTCCCAGAAATCAAAATATTCCCTAGGATATAAAATCCTAATGGAGCTACCACTATTGACCACAATTGTCATATACATTCACAAGTACTCTGACAGACTTTCCTTACCATACCTTCGGGATATGCCAAGGGGTGATCAATCCCCTAGGATATAAAATCCTAACGGAGCTACCTGATGTTGGTCAAGATACCATAGTATCATCAACATCACTCCCCCTTTCAAGGGAGTTCCTTTCGGACTATACCAAGATTGTCATGAAAGTATTCAAACTTTACATGAGAAAGAGGCTTGGTCAACACATTTGTAGTTTGCTCATATGTGCCAACATATTCGAGCTTTACAACTCCTCTCCACACCATATCATGAATGTAGTGATACCATATTTCCATGTTCTTTGACTTATCATGGAACATTGGGTTCTTCGTCCTCTTTATGCAACTATGTTCATCACATAGAATCATAGTGGCTTCCATCTCCAAATTGAATAGACCTGTCAACAACTTTCAAATCCATATGGCTTCACAATTGGCGGAACATGTTGCAATGTGTTCTTCTTATGTCATGATGAGTGAAATACTGGATTGCTTCATGGTTTGCCATGAATTTATGGCTTACCCCATACTGAAACAACATCCTGAAGTGATGTTTCTATCAGAAACACTTCCAACCCAATCTAAATTAGTATAACCAACCAATTTGAAGTCATGATCTCCAGAATAACATAGACATATTCCAATGTACCCTTAAGGTATCCCATCACATGTTTTGCAGCTACAAGGTGAACATTTATGGGATCTACCATATATTGAATCAAGGTGTTCATAGAAAAACATATACCTGGCCCGGTATTCATCAAATACGTCAACGAACCAATAATGTGTCTGTACATAGTAGCATCAACCAATTCTGACGAATTATCAACTAGGAGCTTTAGCTTTCTTTCCATGGGTGTGTTCATGGATTTAAAACATATCAAACCTCTTCAGTATTTCAACTGCATACTTCCCTTGGATAAGGAAGATCTTCTATGGGCTCCGTCAAACTTAAACATCTAAGAAATAATGCATTAGGCCCAGGTCTTTCATCTCAAATTATACAACGAGCTTATTCTTACAATTCGTGATGAGATTTTCTTATCCTATTGAGAATAAGGCATCCACATATAGAAGCAATATAACTGGCTCATTATTCATAACCTTGAAGTGAATGTTAGAATCATCTTTACTCTTGGTAAATCCCAAGCTTGTCAGGAAAACTGTCAATTCTTCCATACCAAGCTCTTGGAGTTTGCTTCAACTTTTATACATGAGTCTTCTTTTCTTGTAATCTGAAACCAAATTTTCACATCTCATTGTACCAACCAAGTACATTTTCTCAGCTTCAACTTAGTATGCACAATCATGTGTTATCTCTATGTTCTTTTTGCAAAGAACTATTTGTCTCACTGTATGAGAGTATGTCTTCTACTTTCTCTACAATTGTTCCTCTAGAACTGGAACTCTGCACCTGCAACTTCTCTGGAGCTAAGAATCATTGTAGTTGTTGAAATGTGAGAGTAGTTCCTCTACTCTGTTACGGAAACAACTTCATCTGAAACTGAGAATGGCTCAATATTTGGTACTAAAAATAGTTCTTCTTCTTTTATGGAGGTAACTCTATCTCCTATTATAGTCATGGCCCGACTAATTTAGTACACCAATTTCCACTCAATTTTAAATATGGGTATTTCTCCCCCTGCATCTCATATTGTACATGAATCATGGTTGTTTTGGTTGTCTTCAAATGCTTGAAATATTTCTTCTATTACTGGAGTAAGTGTCTCGTCATAGTCTTCTCCCTTTTGTTAGGAGAATCCTCTAGACACACATCAGCCTTTGTACATATTTATATTGTTATTTGCAACATGCTTCATTTGTTAGATCAATCTTGGAATTCAACACTGACTTCCCTTCTAGTCTCATGGAAAAATCCATATCCCAGTCCTTTGGACTGGCTTCCTTCTCTATCACTGAAACAAGGGAATCTTCCCAGGAGATTCCATGTCTCCTAGAGGTCTTTGAAGCTATGATCTTATCTTCTCAACTCTTAGCATTTTTCTCCCATTCCTGGAAAAATTTTCCTTTTCCCATCTAATCCTCTCTGAGATCAAACTCACTATGTTCTTTATTTTATCTAAGTCTAGAAATAATTCATAGTCTCTATAAGATATACTTGGTGTTGAATACCAAATCTAAATATGAAAATTTGAGTCAAACTTCAAACGAATTATGCTTCCTATCAAGGTGGCTTCATTATCCTTTGAACAAGTCTACTGTGAGCTCTTGTTCTAATGTCCAGTCATCTTTGGAGCCTTATGCTCCTTATAGTCCATCTCCATATAAGATACTTTGTATCTCAAAAGTAGTTTCTTATTCATCTTATGAATGTATACAATCACGTATACGAATTGGATAGTTTGCTCCATGTCTCATCTAGTATGTTGTGTCTTTCAATCATCACTATAGCTTCCTTAGGGTTATCACCTGTGACTTGAAACAAGGTCAACAAAATAGTAAGAAAGAATAATACTCTTTTGATAATAACAATAAAACAATAGCACGAGTAATCGTCATAGTATATCCTTTAGAGTTATCACTTGTGACCTTCCTGAAACAAAGATAAAAAGTAAGAAATACAATACGAAATGATATAAACACTCTTCTGGTGTTGTGATCAAACATTCCTCCATGGTAACTTGGAACCAACACAAGAAGTTTCTCCTAGAGGAGATGTTAGTTGTATCTTTTAAATGATTACAATAAGAATTTATCTCAATATACTCACATGCTACCAAGTATAATACTTTTCAAATATTGCCACCTCAACTATATTGCTTACTTGTAATGAGGTAGTTATCAAACTTTTCATGTGAAACTTTGAATTTTATCAACTTAATCAATCAAACTTGGAACCTGGAGTCTTGTCCTCAAGAATGAGTGTGTTCCAAGTCTCCTTCACTCAAGATGACAAGCACTTTCTTCAACTTATCCTCTGTACTAAGACAATATGTTATCTTGACGGAAATCTAAGTTAGAGAATAAACTCTAATCTCATTCTAATACCTTGACTTTAATTTTGACCAAGGGTTAGTATGATGGTGTTAACTTCAACATACAACCTAGATGTTCATAAGGTCAAGATAATGTCATAAAAAATAGATGCATATCAAAATGATCAAACCTTGGGTGTGTTATTCCTATAAATGTGTTGGATTTGAGATCCTTTTGGATCTATGAAAAAAGATACATTCTCTTGAAAGTACCCTTTAGAATAATAATGAATTTGAAAATATGTAAGTACATACCTCTGACGGTATATTTCTAGGGTAAGGTGCACTAGGACAATAAAACAACAGTCCCAACACGTCACAAAAACTTTCACTGCAACTGGTACTGCATTTGGTGTTGGCAATGAAACTAGTGCTACAATTGTCTTGAAGGAATTGACACTGCAATTGCAATTGGTAATGCAATTGTAACTATAACTGGTACTGCAACTGCAACTACAACTACAACTTAGGGTTTTATGTGGAAACCCTAATTTTTCAAATTTCAAATTTTGGAATTTTGATCCAAGGACTAGGTGCATTGAGCTGAGGTGAGTAGGCTGGAGCGGTATGATTTCAAAACATCCAAATTTAACCCCTTGAAATTGGACCACCGCAAATCTGAACTGGTACTTCTGGTATTGGTTTTGGTTTCTTGGTTTTCTGGTTTTTTGGTACCAGTCAAAACTAGGGTTTGAATATCCGGAGGCTCTAGTCACTGAAAAGGTGCGCTCAAGATGCCAATGAGTTCGCTAGGTTAGGGATCACTTCCCTAGATGGTTTTTTAGGATGAAATTCCCTTCCAACAAAAATCCCTAATTTTATTGTATGGAAACAATGACATTTTTTGTTATCGAGTGAAAGATACTCTACTCAGTTTAGCTCTAATACCATGTTAAATTTAGATTTTTTATTAATTTATTTTCAATTTAGTAGACAATAATAACGTAAGAAGGATCATTGATAGAAACACAATCACAAGGTACACAACATTGTATCCTGGGAAACCCGCATGGTGGAGAAAACCCAACAAAAACTTCCTTAATATAGATTGCCAAGACAAAAGACAAAACCACCAAGAATAACCAAGACTGAGCATGTGCCTCTCTCTCCTACTTATGTAAACTGTAGCTATCTCCAAAAATTTCACACTAGATGAGTGGCTTGAGTGAGTGAGAGAATGAGGTATTATCCTCTCTTATTTATACTAGCTGATAGGCACTAGGGTTGTGTATTTTCACCAAGCAGGACCGACTTCTTCAACTAGTGGT
>ML815256.1:33828-47579 GCA_009831015.1 Picea engelmannii | reverse complement strand
TTGGGTAGAGGGAGAGAGAGGGGAAGAGAGAGATAGAGGGAGAGAAAGAGTGGAGAGGTGAGGGATATGGGGAGGAAGAGATCAGAGAGAGAGAGAGAGAGTAGTGGGGTGGGATTTAGGGATGGATTGAGGAAGGGAATGAGAGAGAGATATATAAAGAGAGGGAGGGATCAAGTGAGGTAGAGTGAAGAATATGGAGAGAGGGGAGGAAGAGTAACTAGGGTAGAGAGACGTATATATGGAGGGAAAGAGAGAGAGAGAGAAGTGGGGAGAGATAGAGGGAAAGAGGGAGACAAGTGAAGAGAGTAAAAGGGGAGAGAGAGTGATCCAGGTGGATATTTGTGGCCACTCACCTGTTCCAACTGGCTCCTCTTGTCAGTTTTTAGTGCAACACGCTCTTCTGTATGTATTTGTAATTGTGGGTTCTACACATCTTCCAAGTGGACACTGGTGGCCTCCCACCTAGTCCAACTAGCTTGTTTTGTAGGTTTTCATGTCAACACATATTGATGTACTTCTAAAGCTATTTTGGGGCCCTAAACAATGTTTTTTTTGGCTCGCCACAGTCAAACTATAGACGGAGACAAATTTGTATGGTGTAATGTGTAGTTCTCTAAAATACCTTTCCAACGTGCTAACACATGCCTAAAATGAAGGTCGTATGCAAAATTTACAACCCCAAGAAGTTGAGGTACCAACTTACCCATAGGGGCCCACATAACTTTTGGTGTTTCATCTCCTAGGGTTAGGTTTTTGGATGTTTAGGGTTTTTTAATTCATGAGTAATATCATAAATGCCTCTGGAACCTTATTTTAATCATTTCTACTCAGACAGATGCGCGTAGCAGCCACATCTATCCTTAGAGATAACTACCACTATTCGAGAAAGTGTTTCAATTCTGCAGTTTTACAGTTTCAGCCTATTTCATTTATTCAATAGAAGATATTGTTCGCTGGATATATGTGTTGTTATTCATATCTTTGTGTTTATTGTATTTAGTCTATTAATTAGTTCGTTCTGCTCCTAAATCTAGATCATTGGTATCAGAGTGATCTTCTCTTCATTTATTTTTTTTCGTGCATGTCCCTGACAAGATCTAAGTACTAGAAGTTGGGACTCGAACCAATCGATTCGTTGCAATATCGGTCGCACTGAGCCCGAAAACAACCCATGGGAGACAAAAAGAAATATGATGGGGCAAGAGATCCTTTTAAAATTTTGCTCGAGGAAGCCCTTGTGGGACAAATGAATGAAATGATGGACAACTTTGTGCAGATCCTTTGGTAGTTTCCCACAAGACGAGCACCTTCATAAAGTGGCCATGCTACCTCCTACAAGGTACATGTAAATTTTTATATTCCATTATTTGAAGGAATGATAGATGTGGATGTTATAGATAAATGGTTGAATCTGCTCGAAAGGTATTTTTCGGTCCACAATTTTTTCGATCGAGAAAAGATTACTTTTGCACTCCTCAAGGTCATCCCCCATGTTAAGGACTAGTGGGACACTTACTCTGAGAAAAGGGCCATATAGGAATATACAATATTTTTGGTTTCCCCAAGTACATGGGATCCCTTTCGGCATGGCATTAAAGAACAACACTACCCTATTGGAAGCTACAAGGATCAGTACACCAAATGGACCACTCTGCGTCAAGAAAGGGACTAGACAGTAACATATTTCACCAATATTTTTCATACTATGTGCACCAAATTGGATATCAAAGACTCTAAGCAACATCTGGTGCTCAAATAACGTGGTTGTTTGCATAGATATATTCAAATAGAAATGGATATTTTGGACATTGTCTCATTGGGTACAAGGGACAGAGAAAATATGGCCACTCTCAGGAAAACCAATACAAGCCGCAACACAAGAAGGGAAATGAGAAGATGAAGAAGGACACGGGAAAAATGTGTGAGTACCATAAAATCCCTTGGCACAACACTGAAGAATTTTGCTCCAAGAAGTCACTTTTGGTTTAGTTGAAGCCTTCCGAGTCAGAGGTCGGTTCTGATTCCAAACCAAATCTAGAAGGAGGGAAGTGTATTATCAATGTTGAACCCAGTGTCACTATCTCTACCACTAAAGTCCAGCCAAGAGAACGAGAAGAAATAAAGGAAGGGGAATGCCTCTTTCACTCACATATGTGGGTAAAGGGGGCTTCGCTTCATTTCATTGACTATAGAAGCAGTTAGAAGAACCTTATCTCATCATAGGTTGTCAAGTGACTGGACCTGCCGAAAACACTGCACCACTGGACCTACCAAAAATAGTTCTTTCTGAAAACACTGCATTGGGTGGCTTCGCCAAGGAAGATATCTTTGTGTTAGCCAATGGTGTTGTCTGCCCTATGACATCAAGCATTTCAAAGATGAGGTATTATGTGATATTTTTCCCCTTGAATTTTGTGATGTTCTTTTAGGAAAACCATATTTGTGGAAGTATCATGTTGTGTATGATTCTAGATCCCGCAGTGATATTATTACTTTGGGTAGACAATTGTACATGATACCAGAGGTAGCACCACCTACCACTATTTCTTTAATCTCTACTAAGAAATGCAGTAAGCTCATTTCATAGACCAGGAAGTTCATCTTATTTGTGATCTATACTCACAATAAGCATAAGGTCGCTTCCAAATCCATGGCCTCTACACAGAGCCTCTCTTTGAAGCAGAAGCAAGTGGAAAGGATCGTGGAAGAGTATAGAGACATCTTCTCCTCACCCATCGAGGTACCGACGCACTTCCAAGTCAAGAATCCAATTGATTTGACCCCCAGTGCACCTCTTCCATATAGACTAGTCTATCATCACTCGTTGATGGAAAATGATGAAATCAAGAATTAGATCCAAGAGCTTCTTCAAAAGGGGCACAATAGAACCAAATCATCCCCTTGTGAAAGCCCGATTGTACCAGTGCAGAAGAAGGATGGGACTCAGCGACTCTAAATTGATTACAGAGCATTAAAAAAAATCACAATCAGGAACCGGTACCCAATTCCTAGGATTGATGACCTTCTTGACCAACTCAAGGGGAAAAATTTCTTCAACAAGATTGACCTAAAGTTTGGCTACCACTAGGTTCCCATCGAACTAACTGAGGTATGGAAGACAACCTTCAAATCTAAAGAGGGTCTCTTCGAATGGTTGGTCATGCCCTTTGGCTTAAAAAATGCACCAACCACTTTCATGAGGTTGATGGATGATGTATTAAGACCCTACACCAACTCTTTTGTGGTGGTATATTTGGATGACATCCTCATCTTCATCAAAACTTGGGAGGCGCACATGCAGCATATTCAACAGGTTTTGAGCACTCTGTCGCAACACAAGCTATATGCCAACCTAGAAAAATTATTCTTTGGCATGAACAGGGTCCAATACTTGGGCTACACTGTTGATGAGCATGGGTACATGTTGATCCAGCTAAGATCCAATTCATCCATGACTAGCCAGCCCGACCACACTAACCGAGCTTCGGAGCTTCTTGGGATTGGCCAACTTCTACCAATGGTTCGTGCTGGGATTCTCCCATATTCCATGGGCCCTCAGCCAAGTGACCAAGGGTGATCGTAGGGAAAAGTTTGTGTGGGGGAAGGAACAACAACAAGCATTCGATGATCTGAAGCATCGCTTGTGCTCAGCTCTAGTACTCTTCTTTCCCAATATGCAACAATCGTTTGAGATTGAAACTGATGCATCTGACTATGTTGTAGGCACGGTTCTCACTCAACACGGTCATCTGGTGGCATACCATAGTGAGACACTCTTAGATACTCTCTGAAAATACCCCACCTATGACAAGGAAATGTATTCCATTGTGCAAGTTTGTCGTCAATGGAAACATTACATTCTAGGAAAGGAGATGATCATCCACATTGATCACAAGCCTCTGTAGTTCATATAGACGCAAGGGAAATTGCAGAATGATCGCCATCAGAAGTGGTCCACCTACTTGCAGTAGTTCCATCTCAACATCAAGTATAAGACATAGAGCTCAAATCATGTTGGTGACTACCTTAATCGACCTCCTGTGGTTGCACTCACCACTATGCTCCATTCCTATGGACATGAGGCATCTGAGTGGCCCTAACTTTATCAGCAAGATCTGAACTTTTCCACCACCTATCATCTCTTGGGTTCAGGCATGAATATCACCGATTTTCACATTTAGGATGGATTTTTATGTTATCTGGGCCATCTCTATGTTCCCACAAGTGAGTGTGCAAAGTTGATTTGGGAAGCCCACTACAGTCAGACGGCAGGACATTTTGGCATGGAGAAAACTATGGTCGTTCTACAAAAACATTTTTATTGGCCAAAAATTCGACAGGGTGTCAGTAAGTATATCAGATCTTGCACTTCTTGTGCCATTTCCAAGCCATCCATAAAGAATCAAGGCTTATACACCCCTCTTCCTACTCTTGAGAAGCCTTGGGAATCCATCTCAATGGATTACATGTCTGGCCTTTCATCCACCAAGCAAGGAAATGATTGTGTATTTGTAGTCGTTGATCGGTTTTCGAATATGGACATCCTCACATCCTACAATAATAATATCACAGTGGCATATACTACCAATCTCTTATTCGAATGAGTGTGGGTCCATTTTGGGATACCACAGACGATCATCTCTGACCAGGACAACATGTTCCTCAGAACATTTTTTTTGAGTTTCTGGTCATTGGTGGACACCAAGCTCACTAAATCCACTTCTTTCCACCCCCAAACAAATGACCAAATAGAGGTCATCAATCATATGATTTTGCACATCCTGCGCATGTATAACTCTAAGCATCTACGTACATGGGATGAGAGTCTTCCATATGTTCAACAAAGATACAACAGAGATCTCCATAGCTGCACCGACCATAGCCCATTTCAGGTGGGGATGGGATTCCAACCCTTGGGTCCCATTGATGTTGCACTACCTCTTGCCACCACACAGATAGACACTTTCCATGTTCAGTCTAAGACCAACAAATCCACCAGATTCATTGAGCAGATTCAACACATCCACCAACATGTCCATAATATTTTGCAGAAAGACAATGCTAAGTACAAGCAGCGCCATGATCAACACAAGGTACCACACTAGTTTTAGGTTGGAGACAACGTCTAGTTACATTTTCAAAAGGCGAGTCTTACAGGGCCCCATCGGAAGCTCTTCCCACTTTGCTATGGGCCTTACAATATTACCAAGGTTGTGAGTAGAAATGATTTTGAGCTCACCACTTCACCCTTCCTTGACTTGCACCCAGTTTTCAATGTGGACCTCCTTCAGCCATATTTTTCACCATTATTGGACACCTCAAAGATCGTAGAACAGTTGAAACCAACCAATCTTAACCATGACTACATGGAACAATCATCCATTGATCATATAGTATGCACACAGGTCAAGGTCACTCACCAGCAGAGGATCTAGATTTATCGGATTTTCAAGGCATGGAAACTCCTACACCAAGGAAAGTGGCTCACCCAGGGCCAATTTCAGAAGAATTTTCCCCACTTGATGGGGTAACTCAATGCAATGGATACCATTTCTTCCTAAGGAGGTAGGATTGATCCAGGTGGATATTGGTGGCCACCCACCAGTTCCAACTGGCTCTTCTTGTTAGTTTTTAGTGCAACACGTTCTTCTGTACTTCTTTGTGATTATGGATTCTACACTTCTGTGGTTGTCTAAAGCCCTACATATCTTCCAGGTGGATATTGGTGGCCTCCCACCTAGTCCAACTAGCTTATTTTGTATGTTTTCATTCAACACATCTTGTTGTACTTTCAAGGTCGTTTGGGGCCCTAAACAATGTTTTTTTGGCTCACCACAGTCAAACTATAGATGGAGTTAGAATTTGATGATGTAATGTGTATTTATCTAAAATACCTTTCCAATGGGCTATCACGTTCCTAAAACGGAGGTCGTATGAAAAATTTTCTACCTCGGGAAATTGAGGTACCAACTTACCCATTGGGGCCCACATAAGTTTTGGTGTTTCATCTCCTAGGGTTAGATTTTTGGATGTCTAGGGTTTTGGAATTCATGAGTAATATTAAAAAGGCCTCTGGAGCCTCATTGTAATAATTTATTCTTAGATGGATGTGTGTATCAGACACATCTCTCCTCAGAGATAGCTACCACCATTTGAGAAAGTGTTTCAGTTCTGCAGTTTTACAGTTTCAGCCTATTTCATTTATTCAATAGAAGATATTGTTCACTGGATATTCATGGTGTTCTTCATATATATATGTTTATTGTATTCAGTATGCTAATCAGTTCATTATTCTCCTAAATATGTATCAGAGAGAGAGGAAGAGGGGGCGGGGATAGGGGGAAACAAAAAGTGAGTGATTGAGTGAGAGAGAGAGAGAGAGAGAGAGAGAGAGAGAGAGGTTGGAGAGTGTTATAACATCAAATACCACATCTAAATCTTTGATTCTCTTGTTAGCCTTATCCATATCCTCCTTACAGACAATTATTTCCCATACCTTCTTGATACCTTCTAAAAAATAAATGTTTGAAGAATGTATGCACCCTCACAACTATGTTACCCACGTACACGTAGGCCACTTAAGGGACATATGTGTACATGCTAATAAATGTTCAAAAAAAAGTAATTATGCTCAAATTAATGATGAGTTATGGGATTAGTTAGTTCCGTGAATCCTTTTTCCCGTACTCAATTGTCTCTAATTGATTGGAGACCGCATAAAAGGAACATTTTCCTCATGGAGAAAGGTAATTATCCTTTTCACATTCAAAAAAACACTCATTTGGATCTTTTTGTCAACTCTGTAAGCCCATTTTATCTTTGTTGCTCCTGATTTTTTGACCCGTAAACCATTGTTTCCAATTTCCCTCTGAAAACCAACCTTTTCTTTCCAATATTTTCTCTCTATACTCTCTTTTGGCCTTGTGGGGACTTCAGTGTCAGAAACATCCTTATAGAAAGAGCCGAGGCGGAGGAATCTAGGATCTCTTTCAACGGGACAATGGCACATCGAGCAGGTATAAGTTGTAACCACCTTGCTACTTTTCATTAATAATATAGAAAAATAATTCCTTCGAAGTATATTTTTTTATTATTTCTCATATTTACAATGCTTTTGTATACGTTTTAGTAGAATACTAATTTCTTTATTCTTTTATGTTATTTTACATAGAGATAATGGGTATTTACTACTATAACTAACTCTCTATATAGATATATGTGTTCAAGGTTTTTGCAGGTTGCGAAGTAACCATTGGGAAGGAGCGAAAGGACTCCATCAATTGGGAATAGAACCAAATGTTGGGATCCAAGTGAGTCAGGTTTTCCTCTTTTCAATTAGTTAGTTGTTATTGCAAAATTTGGTTATTTTATCTTAGTTTGATATTTTTTTTAATTGTACTTTATATATGATCATAAGTACATTGTGGTATATCCCACTACTATAGAGGATTTTCCCCGAAAGAATAACTAACAACCATACTGGGGATTTTTCCCAAGTGGGCCTGGTTTGGGATTTATTTCTATGTTTTCTTTGTTTATTTGTCTTTCTTTTTCCTTAGAATGTTGCTTGGCACTTGAATTAGTAGATTATAGTTATCAGAGTCTTTCCCCTTTTCATTTGAGCCATTTGTCTTATCTCCTTCCTTATTTATTTCAAGCTTTTGGAGCACATGTGTGATTTGTAGTTGACATAGTCACGTACATATAAATGCTTGATTATGTACACAGTTGTGTGTACGTGGATCTCCTTGTAGATAGTCGTGTGCATCATCCTAGAAATGTTTTTTTAATAAATCTTTATGGTTTGAGGTTTCTTGGCTAGGTGTCTAGGTTCTTGTTTATACTCTTTTGTGGTTATTTGTTGAGTGTTTTAGTATTTTAGTTTGACTTTTATAAAGAAAAACAAGATTTTTTTTTTTCTTATATCATTCTGAGTCATTCTTGAATTTTATTTTTGGCTTTCTTTTGATCTCTCTGGTGCATTTTGAGTTTTTTTCTTTAGACCTAATTTGTCCAAATCTTCGTAAGTATATATGAACTTTCCTTTGATAGAAGGTGTGTGCAAACGCTACTTCTATATAGGATTTAAGTGCATACATGTGTGCTCAAAAACATGTAAGTGTTGGGTCATATACTCACCTTGTAGAAGGCCAAAGTGTGTACACACACACCCCATAAAAGAAAAAGGCACATACAGATCTCATATGTGCTCCCTATAGTGATATAGGGTGTGTACATAATCTTATACACATGACCTACAGTGGAGACAGTCGCATACACCTCCAAAAAAGTGACTTTCTTGCTTGTTTTTCAACATTTTTTGAGCCATAGTTTGGCTTGTTTGGGGGTATTTTTTGGGGAGTTTGGTCCCAAAACAAAATTTGGAATATAGGAGCTTGGTAAGGCATTAAATGTGAATCGAATAAAAAAAAAATTATCCATATTTTTCTCCCTCTTATACATTGGATTGCATCACTATAAGACTATTCTTGTTCTTAGGATCTTGGTTTCCTAGTCGCTATTGTGGTCATTTTTTAAACTTGAGTTTGTATTTGGGTTAGAGAAATTTATTTTGTGCTTTCCTTGTATTTTTCAAACATAAAACCACAAAAAAATATTTCTATTATCATCTTTTTTTAGTTTTTGATTTGGTAGAAAGAAAAAGAAAAAAAATACAAAAAAACCCTAGTTTGTTGCTAGTTAGGTTTCTTTCTTTATGTTGTTTTGTTTTGCTTTGTTTTTGAAAAAGAAAAATATATCATGATAAAATTATTTTTTATTCTCATATTTAAATCATTTCAAAAGAAAAATAACAAACACCATTCTTGTGTATTCTTCTTTTTATTTTCTCAAAAGCCTGCATTGTGCATTTTGCATCAGAAAGAGAAAAGATTGTTGTAATATTCCAGATATAAAATAGTATGTAGAACATAAATAATTAGATAGAAATGGTGGATAAACAATGATATAACTAGAAAAACACCAGAATAATATCACAATATTACCAGAATAACACCAGGAGATCACTTTGATTACTGAGATCAATGTTCACTTGCCTCTTTGAGGGGGAAACCTCCAGTAGAGAAATGCTCTATTACAATAATATCCAAGACAAAACTTCTCATACCCTCTACTCCTATTTATACTAAAGATGTATATCCAAAAGAACAATCTAGAGGAATATCCTTCTAGAAGTGAAATCTTCTATTAGGTCTTCTTACATTTGACTTATTCTTCCTTATTGATAGGCCTTATTAATATTGACCTTTATTACATGGAAATATATTATTCTACCTACATGATGGGTTAGGTCCCTAACATTTCCTCCTCCTTCAAAACAACATTTTCCTCAAGGCTTGAGATGAGGAAATTGTTGCAGAATGGTAGTTGGTCCCCAAGTGGCATATGTTGGAGTTGTATATTTCCACTGGACTAACACTTCCTTCCTGATGCGTTGATGCAAACGACGCTCACGGTGGTCCAAAACTGCTTGTGGTTGTAGCCAATTGAGCCTTCTTCATCCAACTCGGTAAGGTTGGTTTGAGTTTGGCACTTAGTTCCAATCACCTTATTTAAGAAGGAAACATGAAAATCACGATGGAGCTTAGAATGACTGGGAAAATCTAACTAATAGGCCACATGTCCCACACGCTTGAGAACGGTATAAGGACCATAAAATTTAGGCGCCAGTTTCTGACAATGGTCAGCCTTTAGGGAATTTTTCTTATAAGGTTGCAGTTGAAGAAACACTTGATCTCCTTCTGCAAATTGATGTTCAGATCGACCTTGATCTGTTTGTTTCTTCATGCGATTTTGGGCCATGAAAAAATTCTCTTTGAGGGTACAAAGAATAGCCTCTCGAACTGTAAGCATTTGGTCAACTGCCTAGACCTTCGAGACACCTGGAAAGTATGAGAGAACAGAAGGTGGATTTTGTCCATATACTGCTTCAAAGGGAGTCATGTGGGTAGTTGTATGTTAAGAATTTTTGTACCACCACTCATCTAGTGGTAACCATTGAGCCCACTGATTTTTCCTTTCCGATGCAAAACACCTCAAATATGTTTCCAAACACTTGTTGAAAAATTTAGTTTGACCATCATTCTGGGGATGATAAGTTGTGTTGAGATGAAATTGGGTGCCTTATAGCTTGAACAGATCTTGCCAAAAATTGTTGGTGAAAGTTGGGTCGTGATCAGAAACAATAGAATGAGACATGCCATGAAGCTTGAAGACATAATCCATGAAAAATTGAGCCACAATGGATGTTGTAAATGGGTGTTGAAGAGAAAAAAAAATGAGCATACTTGGAAAGACGATCAACTACTACCATGATGACTAATTTATTTCCCGATTTAGGTAATCCTACAATAAAATCCATAGAGATATCCCTTCAAATAGCAGGTTGAATCAGAAACGATTGTAGTGTTCTAGGATATTTGACTATTTCACCCTTGTTGCATTGACAAACATCACATTCTACCACAAAATTTTGAACGTTTTGTTTCATACCATCCCAAAAAAAATAATGTTTGACACAGTCATAGGTTTTGGTAAACCCTGAGTCCCCAGCAGTTGGTGTAGCATGATGCTCAGAAAGTACCGTGGATTTAAGTTTTGATTGTTTTCTTAAATACAAATGGACTTTGTATCAGAGATCATCATTGTGCCAAGAGTACCCTAAGGAAACTGGAGAATTGGCCTGCAATTGTTGTATCAAATGAAAAATTTTGGGATCGTGTAGCCATTCTTGGTGAACAACTTGGAGCCAATATGGTACAATGAAGGAGAGATAAAAAAGGGACCCTTCATCTTCATATTTTCTGGAAAGTGCATCAACAACCACATTGTTTTTTCCTTTCTTGTAAATGATCTCATAATCATATCCAAAGATCTTAGTCACCCATTTTTGTTGCTCTGGGAAGGAAAGGCATTGTTCCATAAAATACTTGAGGCTTTGATGATATTTCTTAATTTGGAAGCATTTCCCAAATAGATAAGGGCGCCAAAGATCCACGACATGCAGAATAGCCAACATTTCCTTTTCATAGATTGATTTTCCCAAATTTCTCTCTGAAATTTGTTTGTTGGTAAAGGCCAAAGGCCGACCCTCTTGCATAAGGACTGCTCCAATTAATTTCCCAGAAGCATCACATTCCAGGACAAAGGTATTTATGAAATCAAGAATGGCCAAGACTAGAATGGTGCACATGGAAATATTCAAGGTTTGAAAATCCTGAGCAGCTGCGGGAGTCCAAGTGAAAGAATTATTTTCAAGGAGAGCAGTGAGAGGTGTCGCAATATTTCCATAATTCTTAACAAACTTGCGATAATAACTTGTTAAACCCAGAAATCCATGCAACATTTTGAGAGTCTTTGGGTGAGGCCAATCTTGCATAGCTTCAATCTTTTTAGGATCCACCCTGACACTGACCTTCCCAGCAAGATGACCCAAGTACTCGACTTCTGAGGTGCCAAAAGCATATTTAGACTGTTTGAGGAAACATTGGTGAAGAGAGAGTAGATGGAGAACTCGATCCACATGAGCAAGATGGGTTGTCCAGGTTTTACTATATATGAGTATATCATTAAATAAAACTAAGACAAAATGACAGAGAAAAGAACGAAAGACATAATTCATGAGGCTTTGGAAAGTGGACGGAGAATTACACAAGCCAAAGGGCATGACCAAAAACTCATAGTGGCCCTCCTGAGTTCTAAATGCAGTCTTAGGAATGTCTTCCTTGTTCATACATATCTGGTGGTAGCCATAATGAAGATCAATTTTAGTAAAGAACTGGGTGCCACTCAATTCATCCAAGAGTTCATCAATGACAGGAATGGGGAATTTGTCTTTAATTGTGAGTTTGTTGAGGGAGTGAAAGTCAAGACACATGCGCCAAGAACCTTCTTTCTTAAGTACCATGACTACAGGAGAAGAGTAGGGGCTCATAATAGGGAGGATAACACCTACGTTGAGCAATTCTTGAACAATTTTCTCAATTTCATTTTTTTGGGAAAAGGGATGACGACATGGACGTATATTGGGAGGAAGGTTGTCGAGGACAAGGGGAATGGAATGATCATGAACACCATGGGAAAGAGGGAGTCCCTGGGTATTGGAAAAAACCACTTTATGTTTAGAGAGTATGGATTGGAGGTCATGCGGCGAGAGGGTGTCTCACTGGCTTGAATGGCATGGAGTTGTGCATGTTGATTAAGGTTGGTTTCCATTGATGTCAACCCTTGAAGAAATCCCCGTAGCACAAAGGCTTGGGTAATGGAACAAATATTGTTTGATGTAAATATGACTCATTACTTTTTTTTCATGGTTGATAAGAAGTAAATATGAATGAACTCCAAAGTGGCCCCCTTATGGTGAAAGCCCTCACGGGAAGACACTTTGTGTAGTAAGAGAACCCATGCTTAATTGTGGAATAATGAGATGAAGGAAAGTGATTTTGTCAAGGAAAATATCCTATATGGATAGTGCTTGTCATTTCATTTCCGGTGGTATGTGGAACGTCACATAATTCCTCACAGTTAGAGAGTTATGGCCATGAGAAGTCGGAGACTCCAGGTTTGGGTAATGGACCCAAGTTTGTTTGATGGGTAGCGGTATGAGTTATGATATATTTTCAGATAATACTATTCTATATGGATGTTACATGTCATTCCATTTCTGGTGGTATAACGTCACATAACTCCTTGCGGTTTGAGATTTATGGTCTTATGAAGTTGGAGGACCCTCATATGTCATCTAGAAGCCCCAAAAGGTCAAAGTAGTCAAAGTTGTTTAAGAGATTTTAAAAGGTAAATAATAAAGTGAAGTGATGAGTGTATTATAATTCAAAGTGAATACAAAATAAATTATTTCAATAATAAATTTAATGGAGAAATTAGAAGTGGACCCAACCCTAAAATAAGGAAAGTGGGCCCAGTGACCTAGAATATATTTTTAAGGAAGCTACTTGGAGAGTATAAATAAAAGGAAAGGCTCTCTCATTTGAATCACACTTGAGCATATTGAATATTTATATGTGTCTGAGGTAACCAAGGATATCTAAACCAGAATTCTGAGTGAAGGTGAAGAAAAGAAGGCCAAAATGCAAGGAAGGATAAATTCTTTTGATGGTGCTTTCTAAGGTATGTTATTTACAGGTCATCTCACCATTTTTGCTATAACTTTTTTTATATAATGATTTAGATTGTGAAATTATATGCAAGTGATAAAACATATCCAAGTATCTATGGAAAAAAATTCCTCTTGTGGGTCGTTGTATTTTGGGAGTTACACTCCGTTGAAAATAGGGTTTGTGGCCAGTCCTGAAACTAGTCAAAATCAGGTGTTTCAGGTAAAAAAATCATAACTTCCTCATAATAGATCCAAATTCAGTGAGACCAAATGTGTTGGTTAGGGTACAATTTGTAGTATGTAGCATAACAAGTTTATATCATTTTATCAAATATTTTGTGCGGGGAACGCTCTACAAGGTCACTCTCTAGAATAAGCCAGAATTTAGCAAGGTATGTCATTTTTGCTATAACTCATTTTTTGAGAGGCTTCAAGTAGTGACACTTGGAGGAATTGCATAAAACACACTGAAAAACATTGTGTATCAGTTTTAGATATTTATACATTATAGGTTCAAAGTTATGATTACTTCAAGTTAGGGTTGTTGACTAATCCAAAACTAAGCATGTGAGACTAAAGAAAAGTTTGATGAAAATGCTAGTCTCTTGTTTTTAAA
>ML815256.1:0-23503 GCA_009831015.1 Picea engelmannii | reverse complement strand
TGTGTAAGAATGTCTGTGCAGAAATTGATAATGAGGAGTAGATATTGGCTCATAGAATTGTGAAATTGTAAATGACTTCAGCATAAGAATGTCCGCATAGAGCTTGATATGAATGAATTGATATATGCTTGACACCGAGGAGACCGTGCTTGACTTACGTTGATAAATGAATATAATCATGCCCAGCCGCTCTCGGAAAGATGTCTCCCTTTATCTGCTTCCGGGAATGCCTCGGTAGGAACCTCTTCTCAGAGGTTCCCTCCTTGGAAAGGTTCACCAAGAACCCAGAACAAGGACCTGAACGCACAGGCCTTACTAACACTGCACGAGGAGGAACAATTTTATTAAGGTTCCAAGGTGGTAGTGTTGTGAGAAGTGACAAATCGACGGATGAGATCTCGTCAGAGGAACCATAGTCATTCACGACCATTAGATTGACGAAAGTAACACAGCCATTACTTACCTTGCCCCTTCTTCCTCTATCATCGTGAGTAACGAAAAATTGGGATCGTAAATCCCAAGACCCGAAAGAATGAACCTAGACCGTTGGATCTCGGTCCAATTTACCCGTCAGCCGTTGGATCTGGAGAAACTGCGCAGGGGTTAAGCACAGGGGTCAGCGTGCGAGGAAGTGATATGAGCCATCGGATATGGAGCAGAAATCCCGTAAATCGTTGATCTCGGCAGGACACGTGTCAGCGTTCTAGGGAGTCGTCAGGATTTCACCCATCGGAGAAATTAGGAGTGTAGAACCGTTGCAATAGGAAGTCACGATTAGCGAATTCCCGATAGGATCTGAGTCGTCCAAACAGAAAGGACACGTGGCAAAGGATCCCGGAGAGTCGGAGTTCGGCATATCGGGGATTCCGAATACATAGAACTCTTGCCACCCGGAATCGCGATCCGCGATTTACCGATAAGATCTAAGTCGTCCATCTGAGGGAAAGGTGTCGGAGATCAAGGCGCTATCAGAGTTTGACGCCTCGGAAATTCAGAGTTTCCGAGGGCATGGAACGCTCGCAACAGGAAATCGCAATCCGTGATTTCCCGACGGGATCAACACCGTCCATCAGCGAGGACGCATGGCGAGAGATCCCAGAAAGTCGGAGTTCGACATATCGGGAATCGGCGTATCGGGGATTTCAAGGACATGAAACCCTTACATCACAAAACCGCGATATGCAAATTCTCGACACCATCATGAGCCGTTCATTCAAGGGACGCGTGTCGAGCATCCGGAGAGAATCGGGAATCGGGATATCGCGAGTCCCGGGTACATGTTGTTCTGTGTTATCGCAAATGCCGAAACCCCGATGGAAGGTTATATGGCGACAGTCATATGGTAAGTGGTCACATGGACCATGGTATAGCCAAAGGGGTCAACCCTCGCCGGAGTCAACGCCAAGTGATCGGGGAAACCCAAGTGAAAACCCCGACGAGATACGAGCCGTCAGTTCACACGGGACAGGTGCCAGGGATCGGGCGTCGTCCGCACTTTGTTCATCGGGAAATCGGGAAACCCGTAGACAAGTGATATGTGCGCTTTGATATCGCGATCCGTGAAAACCCGATTAGTGGGGAACAACTGTCAACTAAACGGAGAATCGGGACTTCGACAATCGGGAACCCTGGGGTTGTATGCACATTGTCGTTTGAAACCCCGTAGCCCCAAAGGGATAAGGTTGTGGTCCTGGGAGTTGGTCATATGAGTGGGAGTTGAACCGGGAAGGCTAGCGCGTGACGGAGCGCATCGGGGATCAGGGAATCGCGATTTCCGTGGACATAAACATGGTGACATCGCAAACCCCGAAACTCCGACGGGAGCATATGACTGCGGTCATATAGGAACTAGTCACGTGGACTAGAGAGCCTATCCAGAGGGGGCTAAGACCAGAGAAGGAGCTCATCGGGAATTGGGGAATCGAGAGGACAGGGACTCTCGACGGCGGAAAGTCTGAAACCCCGAATCCCAATATTGAATCGGGGATGGGTAGCTCGCTAATGCAACCTCCTTTAAGGGGGATTTCCCATTTGAGGGAGATTAACCCAAATTCAAAAAAAAATTAAATTACAATAGTGGGTGTGTTACAGTCAGGAAGACGATTAGTTTATCTATGGAGGGATTCAAGAGATGTAGGTCGATCCATATACATGTTTTGTCTGATGCGCTACCACTCGAAGGGGTACCAATAGGGGTTAAAAGGGTGGCCAACATATGTGCTCTTAAGTACCATTTGAATTTCATGCATGTATGAATCTCCAACTGTGGGTTTATGCATGTAACAATAGATCTTTGTATCTTTAATACGTTGGAATACATCTCTACCTTGAAAAAAAATTAACCCGCAATTTTCTGTCGAGGAAGGTGCTCTGATACCACTTGTAATATTCCAAATATAAAATAGTATGCAAAACATAAATAATTAGTTAGAAATGGCAGATAAACAATGATATAACCAAAACAACACCAGAATAATACCAGAATAACACCAAAAGAGCACTTTGATTATTGACAACAATGTTCACTTGCCTCTTCAATGGGGAAACCTCCAGTAGAGCAGAGCTCTATTACAATAATATCCAAGACAAAACTTCTCATACCCTCTACTCCTATTTATACTAAATATGTCTATCCAAAAGAACAATCTAGAGGAAGATACTTCTAGAAGCAGAAGATTCTATTAGGTTTTCTTACATTTGACTTATTCTTCCTTATTACTAGGCCGTATTAATATTGACCTTTCTTACAAGGCAATATCTTATTCTACCTACGTGAGGGGTTAGGTCCCTAGCAATTGCATTTCAAGGTTTGAAAGTTTCTTTGTGCATTTTTCTTTTTTGAAACTCTTTTTCATTGAAGAATTAGAGTAAGTTTTTATTTTCCAATTTTATTATAAGATTCATTTTTTCAAGAGTCTCTATCATCATCAGTTTCACTTCCGTACCCTTTGAGAAAAAAAAAATGCTAAAATGAGCGCTAAATTTAAAATTTACTAGACTTTGTTTCTAGGGTTCATAAACAAGTTTAGGGTTAGGGCCTTGTTATCGCGCAAATTGTAGGTTGGGAAAAGCCAGAACCAATTCATTGGATGGTGATAATGGTGTGAGAGTTTACCCACATTCACCTCAGATAAACCCTTCCCTCACTTTAGTGAAGGAAGAATCCAACACAAAGGGGGGGTCACAGGTGACCCTAAGGGGGAATTGAGATGGAAAGTGATACGTATGAAAATATTCCCCTATATGTCAAGTTACTAAGTGGATATTGGCTTGAAAATGATATTTGGAGGTGGTTTGTGTTTTCCAAGTGTTTTAGTACCTATGGAAAATGATTGTACCTACTCAAGACACAAGAAAAGACAAGATAAAGGATAAAAACCTCAATGGTGTTATACACCATTTTGTCCCACTTTTCTATGTGTCATAAGTGTTGCACTTCAATTTTATAATTGTCGCAATTGTCACACTTCACTTTTCTTAGTGTCGCAAGTGTCAAAAATTCCATGGTCCATTATGCTAAGTGTCGTACCTTATTTGTTGCACTTTTCCTAAAGTGTCACCACCTCAACACCATGCAAGAATGATCCATTCCACTCCCTTGATCATCAATAAGAGGAAAACATCATTTAAGGGTCAAAATCCCACTTTACGCCTTGCCTTTCTAGACTTTTTTTACCATGGAAGCCCCCTTCCCCACTCTGGGGGAGCGTCATGGATGCCCTGTCCACCACTATGAGGGAGCATCCATGTCAATTTGGTCAAACCTTATGAATATAGGGGAATTTTTCAAGAACTTTATGGATGCTTCTTGGTTTGTTTTCTTGTTTTCGTCAAGATATTATTCGATCCTTCTTCTATCATATCTTGGGAGCAAATATAATCATGAAGATAACTCAAATCCTAACCTAATTCACTTTCTCCTCAACCATGTTCCTGATTTACCCTAGTGATGAACCCTTCCTCCATCTATATAACCAGGACATTTCAGAGTGAAAGGAGAAAAATAAAGTATATCAAACTTATGATCTTTTCAAGGAGAGCCAAACCTTTGTTTATGTGAAGAAGCTGAGTTGGATTCGTGTTCAAGCACTGAAAAAGTAAGCTTGGAGGATTGCAACATCATTAGGTTGTAAGCTTCTTTCTTTTAATTTAATGAACGAAATTGAACTATTTATGTTAAACCATCTCATTCATTTATTGTTTGTCTGATTCCCTTGTTTAGGCTATCAATTGGTAGGGTTGTTATTAATCCATCATAGAATGTAGTAGGATAAGGTTCATTTTTTCTTGCAAGATCGACTCTGAAAGGGAGCAATTTGGATTGGAGATCAACCATTGGAGCGGCAAGGAAAAACGTCATAAATAAGTTGCACATACCTTTTCTCCTTCTCTCTCAACCCACCCGTAAGAAAATATAACGGTTTGTTAGGAGGATGTTGGTGTCCATTTGTTAGAGATTGTCTGACTTGTAGTAAAAATAAGTGAGGGGAACTTAACATGTCTGCATGGGGAGAATTCCCACCACAGTAA
Source organism: Picea engelmannii (assembly GCA_009831015.1). Classification (NCBI taxonomy): domain Eukaryota; kingdom Viridiplantae; phylum Streptophyta; class Pinopsida; order Pinales; family Pinaceae; genus Picea; species Picea engelmannii. Next base: position 18,973 of record ML815256.1, on the reverse strand, counting down.
ATTGGACACTCCACTGAGGAGAACCATATATTTCTTCTTAGGTTTCTATCCCTTAACCATTTGAATTTGTTTATTCTTTTCTTCTTATGTTTTGGCTTTCCTCTGCTCATAAAACACCGATCTTTTCTGAGAAGATTTTTCAAATTTGAGCCTTCAAGACCTCTTTAGAGAATCCATTACCCCTTGGATGCACCATGTCTAACTACCACAAATAATATTGGATTCTTGTTTCTAGGACATTAGGGAGCATCCATTACCCTTTGGACACCTTTTCTACCATTATGGGGGAGTGTCCTCCTGTAGCAGCCTGCTTTTTAAGCTCTTTTCTCATATTTTTCTCAGGTTCTTATGTGACTGTTTGAGTTTTTTTCTTGAGTATTTATGATCAGTTCTAGATGGTTAGATGAGATTTATCATCTCTCTTATTAATATATTTTGGTTTCTTTCTTTTTCATCCTCTTTTCAACTTGCATGTGTGCTTGAGATTGCATAATCTTTTAGCCTAGAGACTCCTAGTTTGTCTCTGACTTTTCTTGACTGAGAATTTGGCATTCATCACTCATTTCCATTTCCTTCTTTGATTTTTCCAAGTTTTATTGGTTTTGATCCCTTTTTTTCCACATTGAAACACCTATTTTCTATATGATTAGGACTCTCTCGTCTACCACAACCATGTTTCTTGTTGTTCATGTTTTGAGGGTTTTCATGAGTGTTTTTCTTCTTTCTCCTTTTCAAATTTGAGTTCTTGATTGAACGAGTTATCTCACATTTGTTTCCTTTCATTTCTCATCTCTTTTTTAGTGCACTTTGTTTTATTTCATTCTTGCCTCTTATTTCTCTATATCGAACATAGATCTCTTTCATTTCTCTTGAAAGTTAAGAAGTGAAAAATTATGTATGTCTCCTTGCATACATAATCAAAAAAAGAATTATTTGTCATTCTTTAGGAATTGGTTTTGATATATGTATGGGAAAAGAACTAACTTTACATGTGCATTTTGGTTTTTGGAAAACATTTCTTGGTAGTTTGGCATCATCTTGATCCCTGGAATTGAAAGTTGCATAGTTTTGAGTTCTTGCTTGTTCTAAGAAGAATAGAACAGTTCTCCTTCCCATACATAGAACTCATCAAAAAGAACTAACTTCATATCATTATTTTGTATTCTATTGGAGTCGAGTCTCTCTCACATCATAAGTTTCATCTCCATGAACCCTTTGAGTAAAAATCCAGTGAAATAAATCACGTGCTAATAAAATCAACTAGAACATTTTTTTGTTTTATCACACCAACAATAGCATAGGATTAGGGTCTTTGGACTAGGTAAAGTGAGTAAATCGTCCAATCCTACTAACAGACTATAGAACACTAGCGAGTGTACAAATCCAACTTTCATATAAGCATAGTCAAGAACCCCCTCTCACACATGGGATAAACATGAGTTCATGTGCAGAAGAGTAGTGAAGATTAACCCTCCAAAGCTTGACAAATCGTAGGAGACAAAGCATATATTGGGGTTTTTTCTTGAGAAAGAACTAGTTTCATTTGGTCTCACTACTTCGTGAATCATGAATCTATTCGGGGTCCTCAAGAGTCTTATCGGTCCAGTTGTCTTCACTTCTCTTGAAGAGCTTTAGAATTTGTTATCCTTCCCATATGTTCGGTCCCAAATGTAGATTGTACCCACCCGAAGGTTGATTGTGAGTTGGTAACCTTAGTGGCCTTTTCTAGGTATCTACAGAGGTGACTGCGGTAGGATTCCCATGGTACTTGGGGTAGACGTCGTATCACACTCTCAATACCCTTGTAGGGTGATCTCGTGAAAGTGAGGGTTTCTTTCATTGAGAAGGGTTGTTGCATGGAGGTTGGGATAACTACTTCTCATTTCTTCGTTGATGACTTGACATCCCATCTTCGAAAGATCCTTGAGCCTATTGTTTCTTGGTTGATTTATTTTAGTTTTCTTAGAGGTGTGTCTCTTTAAATTTTGTAATCATCCTTAGGATCATAGATTTCATAGTATACAAGATATGGAACCTGATTCTCAGGAACCTCAACATAATGTTTCTAACGAAGGAATTATCGAATATCAAACTTCTAATACTGGGAGTATACCTCCTAGAAGTGTCCATCATGTAGAAGGACCGATCACTACCATAATTGAATCATTTCATCGTACATGGATCTTCTTTTTACTGATCCACTTGTCCAACTAGTCATTGATCCACCATCCACAAGATATGTTGATACTTATTTTTCTAATAGATTATTGTCAGGTTCAACCCCTACATGATCTCCTGGCGTGAACCCATCATCTTTTGGTTTTCCTAAAGGACTTGGGAATTTAGATTTTTCCACAAATCTTGTAGTTGATATTGTTGGTGCTTCTTATTTACCGGAAACATCGATGGCCCAAGTAACCCAGACTCAATGAATTTAATGTACATCGTCCTTTACACATGTGTCATGTAATACTCTTGCTTCACTATTTCCACACATGCACACACCAAGTGATTTACTTGGTCGTTACATCGGTGAGATGGAAAAAAATTAAGTAATTCATACAACCATGGTTACACAAGCTACTCATCCTCCATCTCAACCATCACATATTAGTACACCCTACATTGGAGGTCAATCTTCAATGGGAGGCCAACCTTCAAGTGAGGGGAAACCTTCAACTACAGGGAAAATTTCTAATGGGGGGAAACCTACATTGTTGTAACATCAAATATCCTATGGGAAACCCACTCCTACAAGTCCCTCTATCCCTACTATCGTTTGTCTTTACCCTAGACAATCATTTCCAACAGTTGTTAACCCTTTGTGGGATCAACCCAATCTGGTGGGAATTCTTTTGCAAGGAACTTTTCCCTATAAATCAGTAAACCCCATTATTCCAATTCAACAGTCCCTTTAACCTCAATACATGGGGGGACCATCAGGTCAATCACAATACATAGGAGGTCCATTTTTTCAATCACAGTATATGGGTGGACAACCCAGGAAGCCACCATTTATTGGAGGACCATCTATCTTTGTCAGTTGCAACCTGGATATAGTCCTACTAGTGTTCCCATGCCATATGATTACCACCACTATCCATAGGACAAGTGATAGATTCCATTCTTGGCTACGTTAGATATGCCAGATATGTTATGTTTGAACAATGATCCCATCCAGCATGCTTTTCTTTGGCACGCCATCCCTGCCAAATCACCGTTTGACATCTCGAAATTCAACGAAAACATTGGGGAAGATCCTAACAATCATGTTATGGATTTCTATTTATGTTTTTCTTCCAACTCTTTGATAGACAATTCCATCTGTCTTAGAATTTTTCAAAGAACAGTTACAGGTGCAGCAATGAAATGGTATATTGATTTGTCACGTAACTCCTTTGTCGGCTTTAACTCTCTTGCCATGTCTTTCCTGATGCATTTTCAGTTGCCTATACGATATGAGACAGGAACAAATATTTTGGCCTCACTTCGACAATCCTCTTCCACCCACATATACAATCATATTCATGAGTGGAGACGGTTGATTAAAGCTCCCATTCCAGACCAACTCCTCGTGGATCAGTTTACAAAGTCACTCTTGCCTCCCATTGCCCATGATGTTACTATGGGAAATGTTGTTACTAAGGAGAATAATATCCTCCATGCACAATATTCTGACTTGGTATATTCCTAGTCTAGCACACTTTATGGTCTGATCCCTAATGCTCCTTGTTCATCGAATTATCCAAAAAAACTACTATGGAACCAAGTTATGTTTCGAATACAAAAACTACTTCCGCTCCTTCTCAAACCTCAGAGGTGAATGAGGTTCGATCCACTTCGTCTCAACAACCAAGAGGTAATAATAAACACAAGGGTAAATCCAAGAAATCTTCGAATGATCAGGATAACCCAAATATAGTTGAAAATCCATTGAATAGGAAATTTAAGTTTCCTTGCATGATCATTGAGGAATACCATTACATGAAAGGTTGTCCTCATCATGAGGAAGTTGCTAAATTTATGAAGGGTTCCTCCTAACCGATTCAGTAAAAAATTTTGGTTGTACAAAATCCTACCCCTCTGGAAGGGGGAAATGCAGGTCATCCCCATCATGGAGATGCTTCCATGAACGCCTCTGAGGTGTAGATGTTTAAGGTGGTTAATGTAAACTCGAGAAAATATGTATAACACTCCTCCATGTGATCATACTAAAGGAAATCCTATTGATCATCCCTCCACATCCACTCCTCCTCCATCTTCCAATATTATTTAGATTGACAAGCCAATCTCTAAAATATTGTTGCGCCCTCCCAAGAGATTAATTTGAAAAGAGACATTTAATCAAAATGCCCATGCTTCCCAAAACTACAACATCGTTGAAAATTTGGCACAGACACCTTGTGATATGTAATCACTCGAAGTTATACAGAACTTTCCAGGTCAACGTAGAACCATGTTGTTCTCCATTGAAGCTATGGATCCATAGGAGTCGAATCTCATCATGTTTAATCTAGATTACTTTAAGGAGAGGCTCTCCCACCACTTAGCATTCCAAATTCAAATTTTGGTTGGTGGAAAGAACACGCATAGTATTGTTTTGGATGAGAGAGCCTCCACTTGTGTCATGTCTTTTCCTTGTTGGAGAGCCCTAGGTTATCCTAAATGTACCTCGTCTCCTACCACCTTGAAATAATTTGATAGACTTGGTTTTCAACCTCACAGGCTCCTGCCATCCTTCGATGTGACATTGAAGGCTAATATTGTTTCAGTCGATATCGAAATAGTTGATGCACCCATGGATTAAAATTTGTTACTTGGTCGTAGTTGGTTCTATGCAATGACTATCATCGCATGTACAATGTTTCATGTCTTATGATTTCCCCATCAGGGAAAAATTATCATTGTTGACCAACTGGACTATATAACCCCAGATCTCCATAATGCTATGATGAATGATGTCCCTTTTCTAGGAAAGTCTAGTCTTGAGAGTGTAGGATTAGGTATCCTTAATGATTCCTCGCTCATGGGGGGTTTTTCTTTTACCTGTTCTTGTTGTCCCGTAGGTGGGAAAATTAAATATGATTTCGACTCAGGTGCAACAATACTTAGAATCATCTGATCCTTTGGTAGTACCTGGTCTTTACGAGCATATTTCATCATCTCTATCAAGATAATTAGCAAATGAAATAGACACTCCTCCATTTAAATCAATTCACACTCTGTATCATGTACTTGAACCTTATTTTCCTCTACCTCATGAAAATGTTCCCATTAGTAACCAAACACCTAAACGAGGAAAGAAGAAAAGTCGTCGGAGGAAACAACACTCAGGGGACAGGTCTCCAGCCTATGGAAATCATGCTGGAGAAAACCCACTAGTTTTTATCATGCAAGCTGGGGGTAAAACACCTCTAGAGAGACACGCTGCTAGGAGTGATCCTTGCTTTGGGGTCATTCCCATCATAATGTAGGAGTCTTTTCTAGAAATATCTTAGTCTTTGTTCTTTCTCGTGCTCATAAATACATGAGAATAGGTTACCGAGCTCAGTCTTTGTTCTTTCTCATGCTTGTTAATACATGAGAATAAGTTATCGAGTATACTTTTATCTCTTTTTTTAGACTCATAAAAGATATACGGAAAAGGAAATATTTGGAGTCTCCTTTAATATCTTTCCAAACTCTCTAAACATGAAAAGATTTATGAGTGATCTTGTTGTATTTAATACTTGTTAAAGTGAATTAGAAAGCATGTTTGTTGAATGGTCGTTTATCTCTTTTTTGATCTCATCAGACTATTTATGAAAAAGGAATACTCTAGTCAAGAATTATTAGAAGACTTCTACTAGGTATCATTTTATACTTTTTCATACCATTGAGACTAATTTTACGAAAAAATTCATCATGGAGTCATCTTTAAGTTCTTTCCAGACTCTCTAAACGTGAAAAACCACGGATTTTACCTTCTTTGGGCTCATAAAACTATGCATCGAAGGACCTATGTGAGTCTAATATCCAAGACCCATACAAGACCGAACCCCTCCTTCCTTAGGTTTGTTAAACATATGATGAGGGACTTATTCAAAGGGTGAGATATACCAAGAATTTCTTATCCTCCTCAATCTCGTTAAAACAGAAAGAGGTACTCATCTATATGGGCGGGGGGGGATTTTGAGAAATGGGTTAACTTTTACTTTGATGGCATCTTTTGTCACCCTTGAACATGGAACTTACTTGTATCTTGGGTTTACCACTTGTCTCTACACCATTTGAATCCCATGTGTCATCATACTCTTTTGAATCCTTCAAAAGGGAACCTCTGGTTGTCGTCCCATTCCATGTGTCGTCATACTCTTTTGACTCCTTCGAAGAGATCCATTGGTTTTTGTCACATCATCATATCTATCATCCATGCTCTGTTGATTCAGTTCTTCCAAGTCATTCATTGTGTCTCCATATGTTCAAGGGAAGTCAACTTCTACAATTTCACCCTTGAGTCAGTTCACCATCATTTGATCCATCACTATTCATCTCTATCCATTTTTATTTTTTTTGTCGATGATGGGGGATACATCATGGACTTCCTTCGATGAGTCAATTTATGTTGACATCACTACATTATCTGGGAATTAGACTTAGAATCCAATTATTACTTTGGAGCTTGCATGCCTCAATGGCATGTGTCCTCGTTTTCGACAATATCTTTACATCATCAAGCTCTAATTGGAACATTCCACTGATTGTTTGACATCAGATCATCTATTCACATTCGATGGAATGTACTCATAGTACCTTTGGAGTCATTAGCATCATTGGTGGTTTCCTTTGCACTTGTTAATGATATACATCATTGACTGGTAATCAATTGGTTTCTACCATGTTCAACACCAAGACATTTATTCACATGGCTAGATTCATACTATTCGGGATCAGGATTGAAGACCCTGGGGGGAATTTTTAGTAAGAACTTATTTTTTTTACCCTCCTTCCCTAGGATGTGATGGATATTATGAATTTTTCATATATACTATGACATAGATCCACATTGTATTGGTATGTGGCTATGTTTTGTCATGTTGTAGCTCCATTGTGTACAATCTTGTGGCTACACTTTGATCGAGTCATGGAGATATGGATCCACATTGTATGTACTTTCATGGATTAGTAGTGTATTGGTCGATGTTTGTTGGGCCCGTGACATGACTGATTTTATGACGTTAATTAGATCATTTTTGTCGAATGTGTATATGCGTTTTCATGTTTTGAAGAATTTTTTGAAGAGCTTTTGTGTCAAAACACTATGATCCACACCAGGTATGCATAATTCATGTTTTGCAATGATTTTGAGTTTAAATCAGTATGTTTTTATGATCCCAAGAGGTTAATTCATGTTTTGTATGTCACAGGGAAAAATCTCAGCTTTTTTTTGCTTCCGCCACTCAGTCCGGCACTCCATCTGACACTCAGTCCAATACTCCATCCGACACTCCATCCTGCACAAAAACGATGGGAGATTTGGCAGTTATGGTATTGGCGGCCAGTGATGGGAGAATCAGAGACATGGATTTTTCTCGTGCTTGTGCCCTCCAACTACTGAACTCTTGACAACTCGTTTTGGGTTGCTATGTTGGGTGATTATTGGCTCGCCTCATTTCAGCAGTTAGGGCATCATTAAATGTAATTTACTATTTTTAGAAGACGTTCGACCCTCTAGTGGTCAACCTCTCAGTCTGTAAAGCTTATAAATACTAATTTGGTGGTCATACAATAGGAAGAAGTCCATAAAGTCATGTGTTAGAGGGAAAAGACAAATTCCCTTTGTTTTTCCATTTTCATTTTGCCAAAATTGTGTAAAACTACGTTTTTAGTTTTAATGGAGAATTTGTGTTGTTGAATATCGTGGTGTGCATTTGAAGAGTGACCACGAATTGATGAGGGTCCCACAAGCAGTCTGGGTAACTATTCTATGAGTTTATTTGTGAATTAGATAGCGTAGATGCATTTTTATTCATTTTTCTATACATGAATTATCATTTTACTTCTTTGTTATTTAATTTGTTGTTTATGATTTAATTAATTTAACTTAGTTTTTGCAGGTTATTATGAAGAATCTTGTTAGTATGAAATGAGTTATTAGTTAGTAGAAGCAAGCTTGCAAGATTAGGCACTAACTCCCTATTTGATTAGATGATAGATTAGGTTTTCTTCATGTTGAAATAGAGTTTAAAATCAAGTTTAAAATAGAGTTTAAAACAGAGCTTTAGAACATAATTTTAATTTGTGCCTTCTTTGACAAAGTTTCAGTGGATGGATAGTCATTAGTCTTTAGTTTTCAATTCCAGTTTTCCGATCTAGTTTCCATTTAGTTTTATTTATTTAATTCGTCATTTAGTTATTTATTTTCTTTCTTGTCATATGCTAGAATAATGTTTAATTTATGTTTATAAGCATTTCTCTTTTTGCAATTTGAATTGTCAAATAGAACTAGTTTAGTTTACTTCATGGAATTTATTTCTTAGATTTAGGTTGCAATTTCAATTTGTAGTTAATGATTGAATTTAGTTATGAGTTTGCTTATGTAGTATAGAGTGCAATTGAATTTCATAAATCTCTTTATAACTGTTGATGATTAATGCATGAGTAATAATCACATGGATATGCAGGGTAATTGATGGTGTTTCCATAATGGCTAAGTTCTCACTGGATTGCCTAATTCACACTTTTCACTTTGCTATTGAAGTCAATATCAAGTTTATACCTCTTGAATTATCTTTCATTTTTAAGTACCATCGTGATATTATAAGACACCGAAGACATTCACACAACCATCAAAACTATATTTGAGTTTTCATAGATTAGAAGATAGTTTTCTCGCTTTCATATATTAGAAGATAGTTTTCTTGTTGGTGTAGGATAGATAGTCTTCTTGCTTTGGTAGATTAAAGAGTAGTTTGTTTTTCATAGAGATTAGTTGTTAATTGATTTTATTATCATGATGTTTTCCATTTAGTAGATTTCCTTTTGTAAATTAGAGATAGTTGTGAAGTTTGATTTAAGAATAGAGTTCATTTGCCTCTTAGCTTATTTAGTTGCTTCTTGAGTAATCTTAATTAGTTTACTTTTTGTAGAAGTTATCATAGGATAGTTAGTTGTTTACTTTCTTTGATGGGTTAGTTGCTTGCTTGTCCATTTACTTGCTTTCACAGGATAGTTCCTTATTGAATTTAAGTAGTTGAATTAGTTTGTTGTTTCTATTTTCTTATTAGATGAATAGTTTTCTTTTTCTTATTATTATGATTGAACTAGTTTGCTTTAAGTAGGGTTTTCATTTGCTTTCCTAGAACTATCCATCTATCCTTCGTTCAAATATTACTTAGGGTACATAGTTTGAGTTCCTTAGTAGGGTTTGATCATTAGTAGTCTTTGCTTGAATAGATTATCCCTTAGATAGCTACTTCCTTAGTTAGACTATACTACTACCAGCCCTTCTACCTTGGCATATATATTCCTACAACTCTAAGTTTACTTACCCCAGGTTGACAATTTAATTGAGAGTTTTTCGTGTGTTTTTAGTGCATATAGAACACCCATAACTTTTGGCGTCATTGTCAGGGAGTTGTATCAAGGTAGGAATTAGATCATTTAAAAAATTTAGCATTAGTTTGGTGGCGGGGGAACTTTAAGACGAGAGGTAAAAATCTGTGCATATGCTATAGTAGGTTCCCCCAAACCAATGGTAGTTTTTCTTTTTCTTTTTTTTTTCTTTCATGAACAAACCTAGAGACCCAAAAGGTAGGTGCATTAAATCTAAATCAAACCTTTCAACCAAGGTTCCTTCCGACCTTTTTGGGGGAAGGAACGTTCCACTCATAAACTTCGCAGACCGATACTAAACAAAATGAGCTAGCTCAACCCAAAGAGCTAAAGCAGTCTCTGAAGAGACTAAAACATGGAGCACTATAGAAAAAAATTTGAAGCATCAGTAATAGTGGGACATGAGGCAAGACCACTCGAGCCCTCTACAGAACCAAACAACAAAACCTTTGTTTTCTTACCACCACCAGGAGAATGAATTCGAAGGTGACCATTAGTTTGGAAGAACTCTCTCAAATCCTAGCAATAGTTGGGATCTCTTCTTCTCAAGAAGAACACATCTTGACAATAGCTAATAACTTGTCTACCTCTCCAAAAATATTAGAAGAATCAAGGTCCTATGAGGTGCAAAATGATTTTCCTTGCCAAAATGCAAAGGAAGCTGAAAAATTATGGACTACATCCAATGGAGAGCAATCATTAAGACCTGAGATTTAGGAGTTCTCAACATCCATTTCAGCAGATCCTTTATGTACTTCAAAAATCAATCATCAAGAAGAAGAGGATCCACATAGTATGATGAAGGAGAGCATAGAAATTACTGTTGATGAACATCAAGATTACATTGAAATTTGGTTTCAAGAGGTCACCAAGCCACAATACTATTCTCTTCTTCAACACCTTCTGATGCCAAAACAAGTAGGTTGGTTTGTTCTTCATATCCAAGTAATCACTGCAGTAACTTTTTCATATATGGATATGAGTATGTTTATTATCTTGCTCCACACATGGTTACATTGGAAGAGTTCTTACACTTGAATAAAGTTTTTCCCTTTCTTTTTAGGTAGGGTAGGATAGTAAATAAAAGTTGCATGTTGTTAGTTTAGCTTTAAGTCTAATGTATCCTCACTTTACATTTTATTTTAATAAAAGAACTACGAGATACACGTTCCTATGAATTGATCTAATTGATCTCATTAGTTTATAATATTTTAGAGTGTGTTTTTTGCAAACGGTTTTAGAGATCTCTATAGGTATTTATATCACCAAGGGTAGAAAATTCCAAGGAAATATAAAAGAAGGATTTTCTTCAAAAAAATTGCTATATTTGAACCTTGTTGTCTGCTAAGCATCAAATGAATAATGACTTGTTGTAATTAGCCATATTTTTGCAAAGAATTTCATCTTATTTTTCTCAAGGCATCTTAAATAGCAATTTCTCTTGAACCTTCACCACTATATAAGGAAACGACACCATAACCATCAAGCTAGAGGTCTCTCATATAGTTTCTCCAAGAAACCCGAGTAAGTGAATAAAGTATCTTTATTAAAGAGTAACAAGGAGTTCTAATTAGTGGTTAGTCATGGAAACATCATAATAAATTACAAAAGAAGAAAGTGATTTGAGCCTAGAGATACCTTTCTGTTCTTTCTCAGTGGTACCATCCACTGCACACTAAATAGCTTGATTATATCGTATCTTTAAATAGGCCATGCCTGCTTAAGTACCCCTTACATCAGGACAATCACTAAGGAATATAATGGAAAGTCATCCTATAACATAAATACCATCCCAATTGAAAAAAAAAAAAAAAAAATTGTTTTCAGAGTTGTCCCCCCATCCTCTTGCATAAAGAAATCGTATACTAAAATATTAAAATATGGAGGGCCAGTCTTTGAGGGTGTAAGAGGCTAACCCGTCAGGATACTGAACAGGTCTACTGGAAATGGGTACTGACCTGTGGTATGACTAGGTAAACCCATCAGAGTACTAAACAGGCTTGTTGGGAGCGGGGCATTATACCTAGCGAGGATGATAATCTAACAAAAAATAAATAATAAATTTAAACTTGTCCTGATGTACGACATTACTTGTAGACAAAGATGACATGAAGTATGTATGGTTAAGCTAAAGTTAATGAACTCCATAAACTTGCCATTGGGAACCAACTCTGAGACTATCTTGAGACCCTCTTGCCTACCTCTTCTTATCTATATATAGGATCTCTTATCCTATAGGTGGGGCCATCTTTTAACCGTCTCGTCAAACCAATCTGTGAAATTTATCTCTACACTTAACACACTGTAAATCTTCGGCTAGTGGGAGAACTGATTGGTTTCCTATATTTGTGATTGTGAGGTGTCACAATACTTAGGTGTGGGGGAGGAGTTCATGAGTTTACAAATGATAACATTTCCAAGAAGAAGTAGATCTTTGTAAAAATTTATGTGTATTGTTTTCATGATATAGGCTATTACCTCAACAGTCATTTTATTTTCGAAATGCTAATTCCATGTGTGTTATAAACTGTTGTACATATCCTTAACAAACCACTTAACTGGTTTATTGTCATTACAGACTATTCATTACAGAGTTATGATTACATGCCTTATAAAATGAAAGATAGAGGAATGGATTGTGTGAGCACGATAGCAAAACAAATAATAATGGAACACTCTTATCTTGCCTCTACTCATATTTATTGTATTCATGGTCTCTCAGGAATCAATTTCCTCAGCCACAAATCTCCTAAGAGTTGGAGACCATTGGTTTAAACACCACTAGTTGCCAAGAGCAAGCTATAACAAGATTTTCAAACCCGAATTTCAGAACATCTATGGAGCTAAGGGATACTCCAAAGAGTGGATAAAAGAGGAGCTAATCTAACCCCCCTCTCAAAACAGTAAATACCTATTGCTAATTCATGGCACGAGGACGTGTCATATCTTCGGTCTGGGGGGAGTTTCCTGAGATGAAAAAATGTTGAGCACTGCCCATTTGTATAGCAAAACCCATGAGAAGAGGAAGTAGGATTTATGTCAAAATTATATCATCCTGTCTTTTTACAATGTCTTGGGATATTATATTAGCAGTTGTTTGTATTGGTATGCTAAATTATATACATTATAACACCATTGTGTGTGTTATAATCTTGCTGCGCATTTTTATGTTTATTTTATAGAAGACTTTGTATACTTAACTACTCTTTGTGACAAATACAGAGCGACAAAACTCCTAAATACTTACTGTCATCTGTATTACAAGCTTATGAAAAGTGGAAAAGTTGTTTGAATTATTACAAATTGATGAAAGGAAATAAAAATTCTCCTTTTCACCATGCCTACCAGTACATACCAAGCCTTTCGTTAGTATTTGTCAGTTATGTCATTCACCAATGATCAAATTTACTCTTTCATGTGATTAATAGGGTTATTAGGTCAAATTGTTATATTTTCAAAATAAAATTTGACATATATTGGTTGTAAAATTGTCATTGGTGTGTATAGGTGTCCTTATTACTCCCTCCACTCGTCCAAGGTCATAAATTTCCATCATGTCATCATTCCTTGTCATAAATTTTCAAATGATTGTCTTGATCAAAGTTCTACTTCAAAATTGGTTTCTGAAAGAAGGAAGATGAATTTGAAAAAAGTGAAAGAGGTTTTTGTCAATCATATACCAAGAAACAAAAACCTCCTTCATTTTATGCACAAGTGTTATTATTTGAGAGAAATACCCCAAATACAGTCTCTATAAGAGGGTTTCTGCACATTTGGACAACTTGACCTCAAATCAGTTTTTCAGAGGTTTGAAGAAGGTATTTGCAGTGCTTGATGGTTCCATCATGTAGAATACATCATAAAATTTCCAAAAATATCACTTTCAACCCAAAAGTCCTCCAGGAAGGCCTCCAAAATCCCTCTCAATGACCGCGTTGCGCTTCTGCAATGTTTGAGTAACCAACTTCAAGCTGAGATTCTAAACAAATGGGAAAGTAATTTTGAAACCCGAAGGAGGTCTTTGTTAATAAAATACCAAAACACAATAACCTCTCTCATTGTTTGAATATACTTTATGGTTTGGGATATATTCAATTCTCTTAGAGGCCTAGTTTTTCAAAAAATAAAACACTATGTTTTTCCTATTTTAGTCATGTTTTCTTTTCGTGTTTTCCTAACAACTGAAAGTGAATTTTTGAAAATCAAGAGAAATTTTTATCTAGGACATATTCAAAAACAAAAAACTATTTCATTTTGTACACAGGAGTTACTTTCTTTTAGTTATAGGTGTCACTTTGATACCTATTTTTCACAAGTTCGCCAAGCCAAAATTGTTGCACTTCTGGGAAGTCACTTTTGGAACTAATTTTGCAGAGGTAAAATTGTTGTTTTGCATGGTTTAAAGGATCAAGGGTATAATAGACATCTCAAGGATTCCTCACAGTTCATCAGAAGCCTCCAAAAACTCCAAACTCTCTAGTTCAAACTTAGAGAGCATGAAACACTAAGTCGTCATTTACGCCATGATAATGTTGTCCTACAAGTCAAGATGAATTCTCTACAACGTTTGGTTGATGATATGAATGCCACCAATAATAGTCTATGGATGCAATTGAAACATCACAAAAGGCCCAAGACAAAATACCCCGGCCAAGAAAGAGAATCTTCTAAAGCCGATCCTCCTCGACAAACTTAGTCAAGAGGGGCAATTTCTTTTTGTTTGCAATGGGACCTGCAAATTATTAGGTGTGGGGGTAATGTTGGGCACATGATATGAAGTTAATTAGATCATTTTTTTTCGAATGTGTATATGTGTTTTCATGTTTTGAAGAAGTTTTTGAAGAGCTTTTGTGTCAAAACACTATGATCCACATCAGGTATGCATAATTCGTGTTTTGCAATGATTTTGAGTTTAAATCAATATGTTTTTATGATCCCAAGAGGCAAATTCATGTTTTGTATGTCACGGGGCAAAATTGTAGCTTGGTTTTGCTTCTGGGACTCAGTCCATCACTCCATCTAGCACTCCATCCGGTACTCCATCCGACACTTTGTCCTGCACAAAAACGATGGGCGATTTGGCAGTTATCGTATTGGCGGCCAGTGATGGGCGAATCAGAGACATAGGTTTTGCTCGTGCTTGTGCCCTCTAGCTACTGAACTCTTCAAAACTTGGTTTGGGTTGTTATGTTGGGTGATTATTGGCTTGCTTCATTTCGGTAGTTAGGGAATCATTAAATGTAATTTATTGTTTTTAGAAAAGGTTTGACCCTCCAGTGGTCAACCTCTCAGCCTGTAAAGCTTATAAATACCACCGTGGTGGTAATACAATAGGGAAGAAGTCTAGGAAGTCGTGTGTTAGAGGGAAAAGACAATTTCCCTCTGTTTTTCCATTTTCATTTTTCCAGAACTATGTAAAACTGCACTTTTAGTTTTAATGGCGAATTTGTGTTGTTGAAGATCGTGGTGTGAATTTTAAGAGTGACCATGACTTGTTGGGGGGCCCACCAACAATATGGGTAACTATTCTATGAGTTTATTTGTGAATTAGATAGCGTAGATGCATTTTTATTCATTTTTCTGTACATGAATTATCATTTTACTTCTTTGTTATTTAATTTGTTGTTTATGATTTAATTTATTTAACTTAGTTTTTGCAAGTTATTATGAGGAATCTTGTTAGTATGCAATAAGTTATTAGTTACTAGAAGCAATCTTGCAAGCTTAGGAACTAACCCCCTGTGTGATTAGATGATAGATTAGGCTTTCTTTATGTTGAAATAGAGTTTAAAATCAAGTTTAAAATAGAGTTTAAAACAGAGATTTAGAACAAAATTTTAATTTGTGCCTTCTTTGACAGAGTTTCGATGAATGGATAGTCATTAGTCTTTAGTTTTCAATTCCAGTTTGTCGATCTAGTTGCCATTTAGTTTTATTTATTTAATTCGTCATTTAGTTGCTTATTTTCTTTCTTGTCATATGCTAGAATATTGTTTAATCTATATTTATAAACATTTCTCTTTTTGCAATTTGAATTGTCAAATAGAACTAGTTTAGTTTACTTCATGCAATTTCTTTCTTAGATTTAGGTTGAAATTTCAATTTGTAGCTAATCAGGGGATCAAATTTTGCTCAAAAATTCAAAGTGCTCGGAATCACTTCAAACCGGACGAGAGCGTAGGCCTCGTCATTGCGAACCCAACGCAACTTTTTTCGTCTCAAACGGACATCGGGAGCGAGAGATATTGCAATCTGTTCATAAAGTCAAATAGGCAAAAAAAGGGCGTTGACTGTACAGTCCGTACAGGCTGATGTGGCAGGGCCATACGACCATACGATGACATGGCATGTGATGGAGTGGTAGAGTTTGGTTGGCTGATGAGGGTGAATGATATCTCAACACGTGGCATATTCTTGATCAATGGTAAGGTGCCACGTGGCCCAATCATGAGCTGCCACGTGGCACCCATTTATTGGCTTTTGGTTGTTAAGTAAAATTATATTGGAGTCCGTGGGGTTCGACCCCCGGACCTCCCCTCCACATAACGCCTTCGCAAATACCGTCCGACCAACGGACCACCGGTTGTGCCTTGTAATGTATATGAGTTCAATTGTATTTAAATTCGAGTTATGTGACCGTTGGCGGGGGGTCGGGCCGGGGCTTAGCCCCGGCCCGTGGTCATTTGTTTTTGCATATGCCCATGCCATATACCATATGCACTCAACGGTTCGTGCAGGTTTTTTAACACATAGCCCGTGGTTTCATGTTTCAATACATATGACCATGTTATAACCTTTATGCGCGGGCGCCCCTGGTCATGTGCTTTTATACATGTGACCATACGAAAGTGCGCGGGGGGTTTAAGTTTTGGTTTCAAACGGTTGGCAAATGGTTTGGTTTTAAAGCCCGAGGTCATATTGTAACTCCCCATGTGCCCAGGTTCTAGGCGGTTAGGGGCTAGCTCACCCATGACCGTCCTACAATTTGCACCATTGGCGTGGTTGCGCCCAGTGCTGGTTTTTTACGCTATATATTGCGTTTGTGCCAGGTTCATTTGACAATGGTGCATTTTGTAGATGCAAAGACAACAAGCTTGAAGGGGGGACTTCCAGGAGGCCTAACTTCTTTGTTTTTCGACCGATTGAGGTGCCGAAAAAGCCCAGCTAGGGGTTTTTGGATGCTCTGAAGCCATTGGAGTAGTCGGTTGGTCAGTTTGAGCATTGTAAGACATGTTTTTGAGAACTTTGAGAAATTAATAAAAATGATCCATTGGAAGCTAGACCAGGAGATGTAGCCCAAGAGAGGGGTGAACTCCATTATCAATTGTTGTGTTTATGTGCTTATGTTCATTGACTATGTTGTTGTCTATGTGTATTTTGCATGAGTAATCCCTTAATTTATGTGTTGCAAAATTGATCCATTTTCTTTAAACACATAACATTTACATTGCAATAATTTCAAGATTTCAAGTCTTCTTCATTTTTAGATCAGTAGTTAATGATTGAATTTAGTTATGAGTTTTCTTATGCAGTATAGAGTGCAATTGAATTTCATAAATCTTTTTATAATTGTTGATGATTAATGCATGAGTAATAATCACATGGATATGCAGGGTAATTGATGGTGTTTCCATAATGACTAAGTTCTCACTGGATTACCTAATTCACACTTTTCACTTTTCTATTGAAGTCAACATCAAGTTTATCCCTCTTGAATTATCTTTCATTGGTAAGTGCCATCGTGATATTATAAGACACCGGATACATTTACACAACCATCAACACTATATTTGAGTTTTCATAGATTAGAAGATAGTTTTCTTGTTGTTGAAAGATAGATAGTCTTATTGCTTTGGTAGATTAAAGAGTAGTTTGTTTGTCATAGAGATTAGTTGTTAATTTCTTTTATTATCGTGATGCTTTCCATTTAGTAGATTTCCTTTTGTAAATTAAAGATAGTTGTGTAGTTTGATTTAAGAATAGAGTTCATTTGCCTCTTAGCTTAGTTAGTTGCTTATTGAGTAATCTTAATTAGTTTACTTGTTGTAGAAGTTATCATAGGCTAGTTAGTTGTTTACTTTCTTTGGTAGGTTAGTTGTTTGCTTGTCCATTTACTTGCTTTCACAGGATAGTTGCTTATTGAATTTAAGTAGGCTAGTTGAAGTAGTTTGTTTTTGCTATTTTCTTATTAGATGAATAGTTTTATTTTGCTTATTGTTATGATTGAACTATTTTTCTTTAAGTAGTGTTTTCATTTGTTTTCCTAAAACTATCCATCGATCCTTCGTTCAAAGGTTACTTAGGATACATAGTTTGAGTTCCTCAATATGGTTTGATCATTAGTAATATTTTCTTGAGTATATTATCCCTTAGATAGCTACTTCCTTAGTTAGAATATACTACTACCAGCCCTTCTACCTTGGCATATATATTGCTACAACTCGAAGTTTACTCACCCCAGGTTGACAATTTAATTGAGGGTTTTTAGTGTGTTTTTAGTGCATATAGAGCACCCACCAATGTCCATGATTTGAGTTATATTATTCTAAGTATGGGTATGCCTACCTTGGGAATGATATTTTTATATTGATGGATGTTTGCTTGATTTTTGAAAATTCTTCTAACTTCATTCCCTTGATCCCACTTTGTTACAAAGTGTTTCGGCCATTATTTTTCTCCTCTAATATCACACTTTGGGGGGCATATATTATACACCATTTTTTCCCAATTTTCTAAGTTTCATAAGTGTCACACTTCACTTTGCTAAGTGTCGTAAGTGTCTCATTTCACTCTGCTTAGTGTCGTAAGTGTCACAAATGCCATGGTCCATTATGATAAGTGTTGTACCTTATTTGTCGCACTTTTCCTAAAGTTTCAAAACCTAAACACCATGAAATAATGATCCATTACATTCTCTTTATCATCAATAAGAGGACAACATCATTTAAGGGTCAAAATCCCACTTTCCCCCTTGCCTTTCTAGACTTTTTTTACCATTTGTGCCCCCTTACCCACTTTGGGTGGGCATCCATATCCTTCAACGATGTTAAGGGAGCATCCTAGATTCCCTATCCACCTTTTTGGGGGAGCGTCCATGCATATTTGGTCAAATCCCATGAATCTAGGGGCATCTTTCGAGGACTTTTTGGATGGTTCTTGGTTTGTTTTCTTGTTTTCATCAAGTTATTATTTGAGCCTCCTTCTATCCTATCTTGGGAGAAAGAATAACCATGAAGATAACTCAAATCCTAGCCTAATCCACCTTATCCTCAACCATGTTCCTAATTTACCATAGTTTTTAACCCTTCCTACATCTATATAACCAAGCCATTTCAGAGTGAAAGGAGAAAAAGGAAGTATATCAAACTTATGGTCTTGT